>CAWUPE010000812.1:0-32311 GCA_963924145.1 Pyrausta purpuralis
AGTTAATCTAATATATAAAATTCTCGTGTCACAGTTTTAGTTGCCAAACTCCTCCGAAACGGCTCGACCGGATTTTGATGAAATTTTATATGCGTATTTAGTAGGTCTGAGAATCGGCCGACATCTATTTTTCATCCCCCTAAATGTTAGGGGTAGTCCATCCTAAATTTTTTATTTTATTTTTTGGATAAAATTTTTAATTTCTATTTTTTTATGATACACCATACAAAAATACATACAACCCTCAACTTTCACCCTTCTACGATCAACCCTTATTTTTTAATAGCCATTTTAGTAATTTAATGGCGAAACAAAATTCGCTGGGTATGCCTTAACTTTTGAAATTACGGGACTCGGCGGGACGGGGCTAAGGGCGGGACGGGGCTGGGGGGAAACAAAGTTCGCTGGGTCCGCTAGTAATAAATAAAAATAACATTACAGACAAATCATTTGTACAATATTTGCGGTTTTATCGCTGGAAGCGATCTCTTCCAGACAAGCCATTAGGTAAATGAAACAACGTTTGTTAGTGAGGTAGAAAGCGGTGTGCAAAAATATAGCTTATATTTTAATATTACACTTAAATAACATATTATAAATAATAAAAATAAAAAATAATAAACATATAACTAATACACGTTATATTCCAAATACAATAAAAGACTCAGTGTCTGAAGACGAAAGTCTTCAACCAGTGTGTGTTACAGGTGATGACATACGGATCCGAAACGTGGTCTCTAACTATGGGCCTCAAAAGAAGCTCAAAATTACACAACGAGCGATGGAGCGGGCTATGCTCGGTGTTTCTCTACGAGATCGAATCAGAAACGAGGAGATACGTAGAAGAACCAAGGTAACAGACATAGCCTTGAGAATCAGTAAGCTTAAGTGGCAGTGGGCAGGGGCACATAGCGCGAAGAACTGATGGCCGTTGGGGCAGGCAAAGTTCTAGATTGAAGACCCTTCGACCAAAGACGCAGCGTAGGACGTCCACCAACAAGATGGACAGACGACCTTAAAAAGATCGCAGGATCAAACTGGATGCAGACCGCTAGTGATCGGTCGCTATTGAAAGCCGTGGGGGAGGCCTATGTTCAGCAGTGGACGTCCTTTGGCTGATAATGATGATGATGACAATAAAAGAAATTAATAAATACATATAATATACGTACATAAATCCAGCCATTAGAGAAAAGTTCCGTCAGGGGTTAGCGGAAATTCCAAATTCAACGCTTGTTTTTGGAACTGTTCCAAATATTATGTCACTTAAATCATGTGTCTCTGCAGCAATGTTCAGTTAAAGTAAATAACTGAATCAAATTTTTGATACAGTTCTAGTACAGTAAGATACTATTATTTGATTTATTATTTTTAAAGATACAACATTTGCTTTAACAATTTAGTAAAAATATAAATTAGGAAAATCCTGTGCTATAATCACCAGTTTCCTTCCCAGGGGCACAAGTAACATTTAGTTTAGTAGAAAGAGATCGCTTTCAGCGATAAGACCGCCAATATTGTACAAATGATTTGTTTGTAAAGTTTGTGTTTTTTGTGTCCTTACTTGTGAAATAGAGAATATTTGTTATTATTATAAGATCGTATACATAGTAATTGGACAAGTGTGAATGCATTAGCGCCCTTTATTGGAATTAGCTTTTATCCGTGACTGTGATAATGTGTCTGAATTTCAAGGAACTAGATTAATAAGAAAAACTTATTTCACAAACATTTATATTATTGAAAAAATACAGGTAAGTTATAAAAATAATAAGTAGGCATATTATGAAAATGGATCACATAAAACCATTCAAACACTATCAAATAAGTTAATCTCTATTGTCACTAACATTAGAATAGTTAGATAAACAATCTCGTAGCAAATTATCCCGTATCTAAATATTCTAGGTTAATCGCCACCTTCTTTTTGTTCCTCAGTTACTTCAGCAGTCTTCTCGGATTCACTTTCAGGTGTCTTTTCTTCAGATTTCTCCCTGTTTCTCCTCATCATCTTTATGTTTCTCCTCACCTTCCTCATGTTTCTCCTTACCTTCTTCGTGTTTCTCGTCACCTTCCTCGTGTTTTCTCGTCACCTTCTTCGTATTTCTCGTCACCTTCCTCGTGTTTCTCCTCCACATGTTCATCTTCTGCATTCTGCTTTTCCACCTTTTCTTCTCCTTCACCATGTTCAACCTCCTCGGACTTTCTTTTATCACGACAGATTTCGACACCTTCAGCTCACTAAACTTAGCTGTCGACTTCAGCGCCATTTGTGATAACGCTAATTCCTTCATTATAGACTTCTGCATCTCAAGCTTGCTCAAGGCCAACTGCTTCTCAATATCGTCGCCTGCAAATCTTTCTTCTGATTCAGTCGCGCTTTCACTCTCGCTAGACTTTGTCGAAGTGACAAACGATGGCAAGCTGTCCTTAGCAACAACTTCTGGTTGAGAAGAAGCTGGGATGAGTTTTATACTTGGCACTGTCTTTATACTGCTGCCGAGAGATGACGACGTGATAGAAATAGACGGTGAGCTCGGGCGCTTTTCAGCTCTGCTAAGAGATTCTCGTGAACTACGAGATATAGGAGCAGAGATAGTAGATTTCTTTTGTTTAACAGGTTTTTGGTATGAATCCAAGGTCGCCTTCTTCGTATACTTTCCCAAGAGAAGCCAGGGTCTCACTAGATTCTGTCCGCTGAATTTCACGATACTGAGTTATTATTTCAAGTAGCCGTGATAACAATACTTGTCTATCCATGATTTCTCTCGTTGGGTCAGTGGTGGCCCAATCATCAAGTTTTAATGCAGCCTTCACAGCTATACCAGCTTCTTTCAATATTTTTTTCAGTTTCTGGCATTCGTTTGCTATTTTATGTGATTCAACCACTCCTTTGTTCTGTTCACACAACTTAGCGTGTAGATTTTGTTCTAAAATGCGTACTTGCAATGAAAGATGCTCGTTTTCTTTTGTAAGTTGGCGTATTTTTGCTTGTTGCGTTTCAAAGTCATAGTTTCTTTTTTCAAACAATGCTCGTTGTTTTTTTGATTTCCTGGAATGCGTTGTAAGTTGATCAATGACCTTTAGTTGAACAACATTTTTATTAATTGCTTTATCTCTTTCCTCTTCAGCTAGCTCCATTGCAACACGGGCAGCTCTTTCACTTTCCTTGAACCTCTCATTTTGTTCAGCTAATTTTGCTTGCGTAGATAAAATATTATCTAATTCATTGTTTATAGCTATATTTTCTCTGATCACTCTGTGTGTTGATGCTGCTATTCTCAACTCAGTAGCATCTTGGAAATCTTGAGCTAGCTGCAATAAACGACCTTCCATTTCTTTTTTTCAGTTTATCTTTACCAATCACAAACTTTTTCTCCGCGTCGTAAATTATCCTTTTATATTTCATCTCTTGGTCCTTAAAATCTTGTTCCTGTTTCTCAAACTTTCTCATAAGATCATCTCTTATCGCTCTGAATTCTTCTAAAGTATTAAGTTTACCAGCTAATAACTTGTTTTCAGAGGTAAGTTGATCTTTCATTATAGTAAAGTTTCTTTCCAATTCTGACACGGTTGCTTATAAATTGTGCCGTTTCTATTTCCCTAGTTTCTTCAAGGCCCTTAACTTTTTCTTTCAGTTCACTGTTTTCTTCGTTTTTTAACATGGAGTGTTTTCTTCAAGTAGGCAATAATGTCGGCTCTGTCTTCATCGAGTTTGTCGTATGCCTTTTGTAGTTCTTCATTTCTAAGCTCGTATTCGTCTACAGCTGTGCGAAGTCTGGCTATTTTTCGATTGCACTCGGCTAACTGAAGTTCTAAAAACGTCTTTTCGACCTCCGTGAAAGTCCCTTTAGGTGCTTCTTCTTCTTTTTTCTTGTCTTTTTTTGGTGCCATATTGGGAAATATTCAATAACTTGATTGTTGTACGTAAAGAAATAACAAATTAAACAAAAAAGTGTGATACTTGATAGCGTGTTGGTCGTTGTTATGACAATTGGCGGATTTTTGGATTGACAAAACAGGGTTGCCATGCAACCGTCACTTAGTAACCAATGTTTGTACATATTAAAAATAACTGAAGCGTAACGAGATTAAAAAGGTGAAAAAATAACTACTCCTCCTTTTTTATGCTAATATTTGAGTTGGAAATAAAATACAGGGAGTAACTAGATAGAGCGCGAGATAAAAATATGCGCAGCAGTTAAAACATCAAATTGTGATTTTATTATTATTCTAATAATAAGCTCGGAGAAGTGTGGTTAGGAGAATGGTTAAGAAAATAATTCTAGTAGTAGTTCCTTGGGTAGTTAAACGGTAATATATTAAAGGCTTGACTTTATCAAACGTATTCATAATACAAAATAAACTGCGCTTCTACATAAACACTTCAGTGAAGTAGTCGAGCAGTGCGCGTTGACTACGGCGAGCACTGAGGCCTTACTCTGGGACACAAAACCTGATCCAATGAATATACCTATCCATGTCACTCATGCCAGGTTGGCTATATTCATTGGATCGGGTTTTGTGTCCAGAGTAAGGGGGCTGGTTCCAGCTAGCTGGACAGAAGGAACGAGTTATCTGTTTTGTACACAGAAGCAATGGCGGCTGCGAGTGCACGTTTTGTTCTAGAGCGCGGTCACCACGACGATGACTGGCTCTTGTCGCTTTGAGTTAAAAATTCAATTGAATCTATATTAATACTAGCTAACCCGGCAAACGTTGTTTTGCATATATCAGGATTAAACTTAAAACATTTTTTAGAATTGCCATAACCTAAGAGAAATTTTAATCAAAGTACAGTTAAAACACTCTATCATTGGTCAGTTATCTAGCGAGATGAATAATGATTGAATTACTAAAATGGCTATAAAAATTTAGGATTGTATGTGTTTTAATGCCACATTATAAAAATAAAAACAAAAAATTCGCCCAAAAAAATTAAGGGTAAACATTCCTTATCACTTAGGGGTATGAAAAATAGATACTCGTAGTAGCTGATTCTCAGACCTACTGAATATCCATATAAAATTTGGTAAGAATCTGTAAAGCCGTTTCGGAGGAGTACGGTATCTAACATTGTGACATGGAAATTTTATAGATTACTAGCGGTCCCAGCGAACTTTGTTTCGCCCCCAACCCCGTCCCGCCCCAGCCCCGTCCCGCCGAGTCCCGTAATTTTAAAAGTTAAGCATTCCCAGCGCATTTTGTTTCGCCCTTAAATTACTAAAATGGCTATTAAAAAATAAGGGTTAATTTGTAGAAGGGTGAAAATTGAGGATTAAATGTATTTTTGTATCTTGTATCATAAAAAAATAGAAATTAGAAATTTTGTCTAAAAAATAAAAAATAAAATTTAGGGGTGGACTACCCCTAATATTTAGGGGGATGAAATATAGATGTTGGCCGATTCTCATAGATACCGGATAAGCACAAAAAATTTCATCAAAATCGGTCAAGCCGTTTCGGAGGAGTATGGCAACGAAAACTGTGACACGAGAATTTTATATATTAAAAAAGATTATAAAGCTGAAAGAGTTTGTTTGTTTTTTGAACGCGCTAATCTCAGTAACCACTGGACCGATTTGAAAAAATATTTTTGTGTTGGTTAGCTTATTTATCGAGAAAGGCATAGGAGGGGAGGGAGAAAACTCAAAACGCGCCAATGAAGTCGCGGGGGACCGCTAGTTGGAAATAAAGTGTACACTCACATCGCATTGCTTGGCTCCGTAGGCCTGGCGGGGGCGAATCGCAAAAGCGATGGCGGCTGCGCGTGCGCGTCGAGCAATGCGTGGGCGCAGGACACGGCGACCACGGCGACCACTGGCTCCAGCCACCCGCGCCGCCTTCTGTAGGTCGACAAAATAAATCGTTAGTATGACTTATAGCCAAAATACCAAACTGCGGCTTATAGAAAAGAGAAAAATGTCCGTAGCCTTATTCCTCTCAAAATGATGGGGACAGTGCAATGGTCTAGATGTGAAATTTTGCTACGCTTTTTAATTGTGTACCCACTAAGAACAAATCATAATGTTGGTAGTTTCTGGTATGGAAGGATATATCAAAAAAACGAATTTATTTATGAACGACTATCAGAGGATGAGCTTCATTATAAGGCCCATAGTAAGACACCATGTTTCGGATCCGTATGTCATCACTGGTAACACACACTGGTTGAAGACTTTCGTCTTCAGACACTGAGGTAGATGAGATGAGAAGACACTCTGCGCAATTTCCGAACGCTGCCCAGCCGAGTTGGATTCGTCGATTGACCTCTTTCTCGAAGTTGGACCTACCCAATTGGATCACTTGTCCCAGGTAGACGTACTCGTCGACAACTTCGAGAGTTGAGTTCCCAACGGGATACTGGAGTGGGTACGACAAGGGAGTTCGACATAATTTTCGTCTTTTCCATGTTCATTTTAAGACCCACTTGTTATGAATTGCCTTATAATGAAGCTCAAAATCACACAACGAGCGATGGAAAGGGCTATGCTGGGTGTTTCTCTACGGGATCGAATCAGAAATGAGGAGATACGTAGAAGAACTAAGGTAACGGACATAGCCTTGAGAATCAGTAAGCTCAAGTGGCAATGGGCAGGGCACATAGCGCGAAGAACTGATGGCCGTTGGGGCAGGAAAGTTCTAGATTGGAGACCCTTCGACCAGAGACGCAGCGTGGGACGTCCACCAACAAGATGGGACAGACGACCTTATAAAGATCGCAGGATCAAACTGGATGCAGACCGCTAGTGATCGGTCGCTGTGGAAATCCGTGGGGGAGGCCTATGTTCAGCAGTGGACGTCCTTTGGCTGATAATGATGATGATGATGATGATCAGAGGATGAGTTTCGTCACGCCTTGCACACTGGCGGGGTTCTTTGCTGTCATAGACAAGTCTTCATAGAATTTTGCTATCAAAAAGACTTTTGAGTACCCATTCAAATTGAATTGAAGTAAATCATAATTAAATCATGTAAATTTGAAATATTTTTTTTTAAATATCAAGTTATCGAATGCTTTAGAATGTTTTTAACACTCACAGTGTCCATATTTTATATTCATAAAGATGAAATAAGAAACCAAAAATTTGCGCACGGGCGGGACTTGAACCAGCAAACTTTTGGCAAACCGGGCCAAACGCTCTTACCAATTGAGCCACCGTGCTGTTTAGTCCGACCCTGCGAAATTTGTGGTTTGTTATGAAAACGTCAATTGCGTGACGCATAGCGCCATCTAGCCGTCTGTCTATGAAACAGATGGCCCAAGCAGTTATTCTTTACAGAATAATTTCAACTTGGAAATTGATGTCGCTTCGCTATCTAATGCTTTAGAATGTTTTTAACACTCACAGTGTCATATTTTATATTCATAAAGATGAAATAAGAAACCAAAAAATTTGCGCACGGGCGGGACTTGAACCAGCAACCTTTTGGCAAACCGGGCCAAACGCTTTTACCAATAGAGCCACCGTGCTGTTAGTCCCGACCCTGCGAAATTTGGCTAGATGGCGCTATGCGTCACGCAATTGACGTTTTCATAAGAAACCACAAATTTCGCAGGGTCGGACTAACAGCACGGTGGCTCAATTGGTAAGAGCGTTTGGCCCTGTTTGCCAAAAGGTTGCTGGTTCAAGTCCCGCCCGTGCGCAAATTTTTGGTTTCTTATTTCATCTTTATGAATATCAAGTTATCGGTTAAAATATTTACTAATGTAAAGTATAAATCTAGTTTTTGAAATTTGGGCAACTAGCCTATTATCCATCATCATTTTGATTATGACTTGACTGATGCCAGACCGAGCATGTAACCTTAGTCGATATTACCTGACAAGGGCGAGGTGGGCAGGCAGTCCATGCGGACGTCGGTGACGGCTCCTGTCACGGCTTGCGACACGTACACGAAACAGTACTCGGGGTATCGCTCTGTGAACAGCCGGCAGTCGAACGAGGCTGTATGCTGGCCTCTGCGGACAATAATTATACTCAATAGTAATAAATAATTTATTTATTTATTTATACTTTTTTTCACAGTAAAATGTACAATTGGCGGACTTAATGCCTAATGGTATTCCTCTACCAGTCAACCACCTGGTAATGCAGAGGGTTTAATCAGTGGCGGAATATTAATAATAAGTGAGAGAGAATTATAAAGTAATATTGGTTACCAATCACATACATTGCTCTGATCCCAAAGTAAGCAGATAATGCACTGCGTTATGAAAATCAGACACAACGGTGGTACCACAACACCCAGACCCGAGAAAATACAGATAATTTTGATTTCTATATGACCCGACCGGGAATCGAACCGCGGGACCTCGGAGCGGCGACGCCTTGATACCAGCGTGCTTAGCCACTACACCACGGAGGTCGTCAAAAGTAATAATATACTACTATGTAAGATAAGTGTTGTTAGTCTACTGTCCCTAGCCTATCAAAACGCACGTAATCTTTCCGGTAGGATACAGTATACAACGTAGCTTTCGTAGATAACTTTTATTAAGGAATTTGCAAAATAAACTACCAAATGTGACATACCAATCGCTCGCAATCGTTTTAAAGTTGAACAGAAAATCCTTTTTTACATCCTATATAACATTTTTCTGTGCCATTTGTATCAAAATAATATTATATTATAATTTTATGCTAAAAACAAAAGTTATTTTAACTAAAAATAATAAATAATCACAATTTTAGTATAAATGACCATGATTCATTTCAAATTCAGATTGAAGAACATTATGTTTCACAAGAATAATTCGTGATACAGTTAAATGAAATCTACGAAAGCTACCGCGCCTTATGGAAGGATTCCAAAGTCTACCGTATTATACCGGAATGCTACTGCATACTTTGGTAGGATACATTGGACTCAACTCTCTGCAAGATACATGGACGGCAGTTTGCAAAAGACAGCATCCGCCGTCTAGGGACGGAATCTGCCTATACTCTGATTTTTAATTAGATAGACCAAAATGACATTTGGTGGGATGCCACTTTTTCGTAATATAAAAATAGTGATATGCCTAAATAGGTATTCGACAATTTCAATTCTGATTCAATTGTTGCTTTTAAATGATTATAGAATAATTAATTGGATATAGTTTGATTTGTATTGTGCAGAAAATTATTTGCGTAATATAAAATAGTTATGTATTACAAAAAATACCAAACAAGTTTTGTTTTAAGATCATGTTACCTGCAAAATAATATCATAACTTCTAATAGTGTATTTATAGAAAATAGTAAATAGTCAAAATAGTGTTGAAGTCATACAAAATATTGGTATTGCATGTGAAGGGACTTAATTTTTTACCTATTAGAAAATTGTATTATGTATTATTACATTTCTTTGTAATTGTGTTCAACGTTTTACATGTATTATTTATCAAAATAAGTAGAATCACGATATTGAAAAATCGTATCACAAATTCAATTAATCGTTCACAATTGCATTGTTACAACACTATTGCACTACGCTTGCAACAATAAAAAAATAAAAGTGCGATTGAAGCTGTCATTTTGGTCTATCTAATCAAAAACAGAGTATACAGGTATACAACTGTGTCATGTTAGACGGCTAGCCGTCAATGCTTCGCCAGCATACTCAACCATCAATTATAAAATATTTTCCTGAAAAATTGTAAGTAATCTTTTGCAATCTTCGCTCGAATCACGGCGATTGCATTAAATTAAGTAAAATTATTAAAAGACTAAAAGCGTCGGATCTTTTCATCACAAATTTTGATGATGATCTGAATAAATAGATAGATATACAGGGAGTTGTTTTGGTCAGCGACGAGCGACTCAAAGGTGTTGTACAAACGATACTGACGGCAAAAAAAAAAATGAAAAAATATAATAATAAATGGATAAAACAACAAAATCAATTTATTATTGCAATACTAGCGAGCGAGACAAAACTACCAACACCAGGTCGCCTCTTCGTAGCTTACTAGCTACGGCGTAGTATTTCGTAAATACGCGGGTGCGTGTTTCCCCATTCGTTTTGCTTTTTTTTTAGTATGTTGTTATGAAGAGGTTTTGCACTTAATTTAAAGTTTTGTTTTATTGAATAAGCATAACTCATAGTGTCATCCCCTGAGTTGGATGTCACAGACCAAAAAACACCCTGTATATTAATAATATCACTAGTTTATGGACCAAACGACAAGTTAATGCAAAAATCAATCGTCAGTAAATTATTAACAAAACAGTTAATATTACCATCAAATCTGCAATTGTAATGTATTAAACAAATACTCATTATGGTAATGGTTGTATCCATATTCATTGGACTGTTAATAACATAAACAATGAACTAATAGGGTACAGTCGCTTTCAAAAGTGATGATGATAAAATTGTACGTATAAAATAATACTATATACATACTAACTATAACAAGTTACAACTCAACTTGATAGGCTAATTTCAGATATTTTTTTATTAATTTTAACTTTATTGCACTGTAAGTTGTAAAAATTGGCTAACATTATCTTCTAGTCAACTAGTTGCAGAGAGTCCTAATCAGTGGCGGAACATTAACAATAATTGAGACTGGTATAAAAAAGTAAACTGAATTCCTGATGAATTAACTTTTTAAAAAGCTTATGTTTCATTGTACAGTCGCAACATCGTACGTCATGGTCATTTCTTCATAGGTATTCAGTAACTAAAATTTGTACGAGTAGGCATAAAATTAACCCAAGTTTTCCCTAAATCACGTTATAACTTGAAGATGGCTGTAGGTACCTATCAAATTCATTTACCTGTCCCTTAAATCATTTTTCAGTTTTTATGAAAACAATAAAATCCGTTGAAAATTTGAATATTGTATAGAAAATCCAAATCCTTCCTGATGCTAGAGAACTATTTTCATAATATTTTTTAAACTTTTCCGCCTAACTGTACCGTACGTACTGAAACCATACGATTAATGCAATTAGGTGGCAATATGAGCTGCAGATATTCGTGGTCGAATCCGACGGCCCGTGGAAAATTAGCGGTGGGATTTGATCACAGAGTGATTGGCTGCCTGTATTTACCGGTGTCGCTGAGGTGAATAACACGTTTGTCACGAGATAAGATAATTATTGACCGTGCGTTTGCTCCCATAGAAGTTAAAATTGGCAAGTCAGAAATATACAACAGTACCGGTAAAATGGAGTGACAAATTTGGAAAAAAAGAAAACGAGATGGAAAGTAACCGAGTTATTTGAAATAAATGAAGAAAAATATCAATGTCGAGTCGTTCCAATAGGTCAAAGAGATGGCTTTAAGGAAAGGTAAATGAAGAAAAGTTTACCGACAAGAGCATGGCGCTTAAAATGTGAAGAAATTTGACACAACTGGGTTAGGAAGGCAAAGAGAAATGCTTCCTACCGACTGGGTGTTATGAACGCAGACCAAGGTCCGATGTTCTTGGTTTATTCATGTAGTTAAGTCCGATCTAAATCTGTGATATCGCGGTTCAGGTTCCGCACTTCGAACTATAGCGCCATCTAGTCGCGTCGAGCCGAGTCATCGCGTTGCAATGATTTGTAGTGATAGCGGTTGATCATAGATGTCACTAAATAAGACGAAACCAAAAGTAGAGTAAACTTGAGTTGACACAGCTAGAGAACTAAATTATAAAACCATTCAGTGCAATCTATATAATTGGTAAAAAAATAGCGTCCCAATAGAAAACCACGTTTATAAAAGAAGAACTCCAGGTGTCAATAAAAGCTTTATAATTTTATTTATTGTTTTTATAGTGTTTTGTCACTGTACAAACTTAATAACAGAAATTGCAACACGATTTATGTTAATAATAGCTTTCTTTATTTCTTTCAATTGGTTGTCGAAATGTTCATATTTGTTGTTATATTATTGCGTTTCTACACTAAATACCTACCAATAATCACAAATTTCATCTATTCAACTTTAGTAAAATCATTCTTACCTCCTAACCCTCTGCTCGGCCACATATCGCAGCCTCTCTCCCTCCCTCCCGAAGACCCGTATCCTGTCGGCTCCCTCCAGCACGCACTCCGGGGTATTGGAACAGCACCCTCTGGCCGTCAGTGCAAGGTAGAACTGATCCTCCGTGAACGTTGAGAACGAACTGCTCTGACCAGTCCGCCTGAAAAAAGCATGGGTTTAGAAATAGAAATGAAAACATATCTATTTGCATTTGAGAGGGTTACATTTTTGTTATTATTATAAGTTTGGTTTCAGTTAAATCAATATATTATGGTTGAAATTTCGCGCAATCGAGCCGACAGAACAGCTCAATTGGAAAAGAGCTTTGGCCCAGTTAGCCAGAAGTTGCAGGTTCGAGTCCCGCCTGTGTGTGCAATTTTTGGTTTCTATTTTATTTTTTGACAATATTTACGATTCTTTTTTTTTGGTTTCCGTGGTACCGAGGATACGTAACCCATAATATCACGGATCACATCGCTTGAAAAATATTGTTAAATCGTTATCTCTATCTCTAATAAAATAAATAGTTAGTTGCTATTAGCTATGGAAAACTTTTGATTACTGAACTATACATACGAGGAAAAATAGTTTTAATTAATTATATTCGAATTTATAGATCACACAGTTCTGGATAAATTGGAGAGTAAGTAGTCACTTCACTAAGTAATCACTTCGTGAATTTTATGAAAACAAAAACAAAACACGATCGATGCGATTTTTTTATAAGCGCAGACGGCGTTGCTTTTTTATTTTCGGCCAGTCATTTCAAATTTCCAAAAAAAATGTAATTCGTTAAATAATGTAGTTATCGTGTGGGAAGTTTTATAAAAAAACTTTGTATATAAATAGGTAGCCTAAAGTAAACGAGCATAGAAAAGTAACTCGTTTTATCCATTTCACGTTATTAAAACATAGTTTTTATTCTCGATTTTTATAACGATAAAAAAAGGAACTTTGTTTACTTAATAATCTTAAAAAACATGCGCCGCTCAACTATTCAAATCAAAGAAAAAACTTAAAGAAAACATCGAGGAAAGCAAAAAGCAGCAACTAGGATGGCCGCTACGAGAACAGAATCCCAAGAATCTCGGCAACTCTCTAATAAGTAACTCCAACTACGATATTTTTCTTGACCACTCAACCTCGGCGGGTGCCGTATTTCATTTTATGTCTGGCTATTATTTTTCTTAGTTGAGTATTGAAAACAATGAAATATCTAAGAATTCAAGTGATTTAACGTTTGTTGTACTCTTCTCAAAAGAGAGCAGTCTTAATCTATACGAGTACATATAAAGGAAAGTCGTGTTCGGTACACTATTTTTTACTCAAGAACGGCTGAAACAACTTAATTGAAAATTGGGGAGAATAGAGTATTCTATTCCCCCCCCCCAATTAAAACCTAAACTTGACCACTTAATTTTTAAAATTTCGGGTCTGTGCGGGACGGGCCGGGGCAGGACGGGCCGGGGCGAGTCGGGGCTGGGGGTAAAACAATCTTCTCTGGGTCCGCTAGTATGGAATAAAAGTTAAAAAGGTACCAAATTATATTCAGAAACGTTTATTGTTTGATACCTGAGTAAGGAGGTCTTAACATAAATGCGCAAACTTTCTAAGAGATTCTCCATAAAACTCGAAGTACAGCATTCAAATGATTTTAAAACACCGTAAAGAGCCTTCAAGAACACTTTTATAATGGACACTAATATTTTTATGGGTAATATTCTCCACAGAATAATAATTTTACGGAGAAAAATAATAATAAGTGAAGAATTTGAATTGCGAGCGCCCATTTATAGCACGTAAACTTTTATGTAGATTGCTTCCAAGGAGTTTGGAAATAACGTTAGCTGTAAAATGTAACGATTACAAAGTACTAGGTTTATTTCTGAATGAGAATAAGTAACTGGACATTTACGACACCAATGGTTTAACTGTGAATGCAATGGAAGCATTGTTGTAACTGATGCTAAGTTAGACGTCTTTTTTCTTTTTCTTCTGATCTTGCCGTAGGTAAACTACCCTCGGTGGCGCAGCGGTAGCGGTACTTTAAAGCGACGGCTGCGCCAAAGGGCCCGGGTTCGATCCCCGGGTCGGGCCAAAAATAGTACCTGGGTTTTTCTATCCAGGAATTCTTAGGGCAGCCCGGAGTTTGGAAGTTCTGCGGGTTTTTCACCCTCGTGCCTCGGAAAGCACGTAAAACCGTTGATCCTGCGCCTGATCTCTCTCCGGTCGAATCAGATTACTGTCCTATTGGGCTATGAGAGTGATAGAAATAGTTTGCGCACACACTTGTGCATTATAATAATATTAAGGGTTTCAACCTAGAACGAATGTTTTCAATATTACAAAAAAAAACTGTATTTTAGCCAAAAACCTGTTTTGTACATGTGATCAAATAAAATAAAATATGTTCCGCGCAGTCGGTTAGTCGTTGTGAATGGCCACCGTGGTCGAAATCGGTTAGGGGGACTATTATTTTAGGTAAACCAGTAATAAGCGACGTGGATTGCCTTGTCGTTAGCAGACATGAGGTCTTCTAGCAAGCATGAATCAGGGCACGTAGGACCAGATAGCAAATGGGGACGTGTCTTGTGGAGTGAATCAACAAACATAGGACGGATCAGTTTCCCGTCTGAAAATCGCCACCTTAATGTGGGGTCTTTGTTTTTACCCACGTCTTGGTAGGTTAATATTAAAATTGCTATGGTTGACTGGTTGACTCGCTTGTTTTTGGCGTCATTACTTCGGTAATGTTATAAATAAAATTACTCTTACTACCTATAAAATTTGAATCCAACAAATATTAACAATAGTTTCTCGGCTGAGTTGAGCAAAGTGAGCTACTTGCTTTGGCAATTAATGATAATACGTATGTGATGTTATTTGTCATTTACGAAATATCTTAACATATTTATTCTGTAAACCTCTGCATTAAATTGCGTTTAATTAAAAAAACGTTGCTACTACTTAAACACGTGCGGACTTGTTAAAAAAACATCACTTAGTTTTTCCCGGCTGAACTAAAAAGTGTGGCTATGGGCAGCATGAAAATTATTCGTAGAAATGGAAACCTCTATTGTATTGGTTACACTGATTACTTAATTTGACAATCCTCAAAACACTAATGCGAAATTTGAAGTCATATTTGCAGCTGATATTTTTTCGATGGAAATACCAAGTTACTCATCTGACGGTCCGTTTATTATATTAAAACAATAAAAAATACCTGAGCATTAATAGAAGTTACTGAATGATATGCCTATCGCATGCCTGCCGCGCGAAATATAATTTCGTCACACTGTCTGGTGTAAGGACATAAAGTTCATACTTTTTGAATACTTAACCGTGAGTTTGCTGTCCAACTTAAAAATCGAAAGTCCTCGTACTTTGGTAGGTATGTGTAATTTTACCCGACTATCGAATAAATAATAGTAGATTATTTACTTTAGATCGTAAAGTGTCACCTACATGCCCAAGGTGAATACTCTGCTTTTCACGCTTTCTGTGAGGCAATAAAATGATGTTAAAGAATAATAAAACGGATGTATGCGCCGGTGCCACGCTGTATCAAATATTTTTAACAAAATAAATACACAAATCAACTTAATTTTTGTGAAATTAGCTGTCCTTGCTTGTGACAATTCATGCCAAATATTTTTGTACTGAATAATTACGCATTTTTTTTCATGCGATTATTGCAAATGCATTAAAAACGTGTTTATTGTGATCGTTGTTTTAAAAAAAAATTGGTTATTTTTAACGATTGTGTAATAAACAATTTAAATATTCGGATGCCCGCTATGTCGTCATGACACTTTCTTTTTTAATTTTACATTGCCACTTTTTATTTTTATTTCTGCCTTTGACTTTTTTTTTTGTTTTGTTTGTATTTCAATTGCACAGATTGATAAGCAATAAGTAGGCAGAGACGACCAGCCGCTATGGTAGTGTTCATTAATAGTACATTATGCTACAAGTGTGCTAAGTTGACCATTATATACAAGGCGATATTGTGTGCGCACGAGCGAAAGCGAGTGCGCCATAAGAAAGCCGCGTATATAATGGTCACAGGCACACGCGTATCATACGACGTTTTTCAACACACTTGCGAGGAAAAACAAGACTCTTCATTTACTAAGTATTTAATTATTAAAACATTTACTCGTAGTAAAAATACGTTTCACTCGACTTTGATGGCAAAAGACTATCGCACGCGTTTTTCGTTTCGTTACGTATGACCGCCAGAGATAATAATAGGTTTTCTTCATTTTCTTACTTGAAGTAGACATTTTCGTTAATATTAAACTTCACAATTAATCCAAACTTCGTCACAGCCGACAATTACCTATAATTTACGAAAAATGGCGCATTGTTTTTTTTTCTTGCCGCGATACCGATGCGCGCGCAAGGCTAAGGGCGAACTAGTTCGGCCAACAGTTAAGATTAAAAATCTAATAATTCGTGTTAAAAACACAAATTACAGAAAAATAAATGAAAAATCTGGATTTGCCATTTATTAAAATAAATACCTATGTAGAATACTGTTATTTTTCGCATAAATAATGTTTGTTGCTAAAATAAAAGTTATAACCCGACTAAATTACATAGCTTCTTCTTCTTACTTACGACTTGGTACTAGGGTACAAACCTAAATTGGTCGGGTTAATAATCTAAAGGCACTATTGCAATAATATAACGAAAAAGCACGCGTGTATCGAGGATTATGTGCCAAAAATCGGTGGAATAAAAACGTCATTTTGAGCAAGTATGTTGAAAAAATCTTTTTACTCAGTCCCACCTTGTACTCTGTTTTCTTCCGTGCCGTACTTAGTCCTCCTAATTGTGTATTGTATGTATAACGAATGTTCTAAATACAGTGATATGTTAAAACTGGCACAAACTCTAGGTTTCATCTTTCACTGAACCACATAATACCTTATTATCACATCTAGAATCACATAGCTAAATTTGTTTATTTTCTTTACAGTCGAAATGAAAAATATTCTGACACCTGCCAAAGATAAGTATTTGTCGTATAGATTTTTTCATTTTAAAAATATTTTCCTCCTTTTTTCCTCTTCCCGGGGCCTCTCCATAGTCTTCTTATTGTGTTTAGAGGCAGTAAGTTCGTGGGCAGGCCTCCAGAAGACCTCTCTGTATCATATTAAATTCTTGCATTTTTATGTTCCAGTTGACATTTGGCGTTAGCAGGGAGTCGCTCCGGTTGCTAAGGCAACCAGACCTGCGCATCCCCTGCTGTCAGCGTCCGTCATCCTAGTTTATTTACTTTTAGTTTTATTTTTATTACGTGTTTTTGTATTTGATATTGTCTCATAAGTTTTAATTTTGTGTTTTGGCAGGTTTTTGCAAATTTCTTTTTGTGATCAGTGTTAAGGCTTATGAGTACTTTATCTCCATCGGTGGGCACCCACTCACAGCCGCAGTTCTTTCACTGTTCAATTTGTAATTCAAATAGGACTTTTAAAGGTAAGAGAGGCCTTAATATTCATATTGCCCGTAGTCATAATAGCACCAATTTACCCGCGTCTCTCCCTATTTCCTCTATTCCAAATCCTCTATCTTCTTCTCAATCTTTTGAATCTATCATCACAAACCTTCACCAATCTACTCCGCTGGTTAAACGGATCCCTAGGGGAGCGAGAATAGCTTTAGCTAAATGCCTTTCTTCTTGTATTGAAAAATGTTTCGATAATACTGAAACTGCCTGGCAAAATCTTTTTACTTTTTCATACTCATTTTTTCACGTAAACTCTCCTTCTAAAACTTTAACTAAGGCGCTATTAGATAATGCTTCAAATTTCCACAATCCGTCCCTTCCATTCAGTCCGTCTAGTACGATATCTTCCAAATTTAACGTTTATCGTACCGTTGAGAACAAGGGTTATGGACGGCGACCTGAAAAACGCAGCCCGAATCTTGTTCTCCGATGACACTCTCGCTCCCCCTAGTCAGGAAACTCTCGAGAGCCTTCGTAGTAAGCATCCTTCACATCCAGATTCTCCATCTTTACCTGTTCCTCCTCCTCAAAATTTCCAACCCTTACAGATACTTGATGACGGTGACACGTTTGCTGCCATCATGTCATTTCCGGCTGGTTCTGCTGGCGGCATCGACGGCATCACTCCCCAACACCTTAAGGACTTGGTGAGTGCTTCCGCTGCTGACGCCGGTAGAATTTTGCTTTCCAACATTACGAAATTGTGCAACTTTCTCTTATCTGGCAAGGTAACTGAAAGTTTTGTCCCATTTTTATTTGGTGCTAGACTTTGTGCCTTTCGAAAAAAAGATGGTGGCATTCGCCCTATTGCTATTGGCTCAACGTTTCGTCGTCTTGCAGCCAAATTAGCCTGTCGTGATCTTTTTTCTCCTTTGAAAGAGTATTTTCAACCCATTCAACTTGGTTTCGGCAGTAAGGGAGGTTGCGAGGCCGTGGTTCATTCCGCTCGCAATTTCCTCTCCTGTGACGAATCTGAAGTTTTTTTGAAAGTTGATGTGAAGAATGCTTTCAATTCTCTTGACAGGTCTGTCTTGCTGAATGAAGTTCAGACTCACACTCCACAGATTTATCCCTTTGTTTTTCAGTGTTACAATAATCAATCAAAATTACTTTACAATGAACATTCAATTGTTTCTGCAGTCGGTGTTCAGCAAGGCGACCCTTTAGGTCCAGCCCTTTTTAGTTTAGGCATCCATCCTGTCATTTCATCCTTAAATTCTAAATTTAATGCTGGTATCTGGATGACGGGTCCTTTGGAGGCAAAGCAGATGTTGTTTTCCAAGACCTTGTCCAGATTATAGAAGGATTTAAGAAATTAGGCTTGGAACTGAACCTTTCAAAATGTGAACTTTTTATTAATGATCACGTTTCGTCTGGTTCCCGTCAGGCAATCATTGATAAATTCAATTCCCTTGCTCCTAACATCAAAATTCTGAATTCTGAATCGCTTTGCCTCCTGGGTGCCCCTCTTCTTGATGCCAGCATCGAACCTTTTCTAGATAAAAAATTGAATGATTTCACCCTTTCAGCCCCTAGATTAGAACACCTAAATTCACACATTGCATTTACTATTCTTAAATCGTGTCTTTTTGTGCCTAAATTTACATATTTCTTACGTGCTAGTCCTATCTGGAAAAAAAATAATTATTTAAAACTATTTGACACCACCCTTAAAAATAGTTTGGAAAAAAAATTAAATTTACATTTCGATAATAATTCTTGGGCTCAGGCTTCGCTTCCTATTCGTTTTGGTGGTATCGGAATTCGCCAAATTTCTAGTATAGCCCTCCCCGCTTTTCTCTCCTCTTTGCATAGCACTTCCGTTTTAGCCGGAAAAATCTTTGAACATCCTCGCCAACTTTCTGAGGTGAGAGAGGCGGAGGAGTTTTGGCAAGGCCTCTGTCCTAGAGAAGACATCCCAAAGGAACGTCACCAGCAAAAACTTTGGGATGTTCCTCTTGCGAGAGAGACCTTCAATTATTTACTTCAAAATTCCGTCAGTGACAGTGGTCGCGCAAGGCTCTTGGCAGTTTCCTGCAAAGATTCTGGTCATTGGCTTCATGCTTTACCGTCGAAAAATTTGGGCACTCTTTTCGATAGTGAGTCTTTCCGGGTGTGTGTGGGTCTCCGCCTTGGTACCCCTATATGTGAAATTTTTACGTGTCCATGTGGCAAGGAGGTTGATAAATTTGGTCTCCACTGCCTTTGTTGCCAGCAAAGCGCTGGGCGTTTTGCCCGTCACGCTACCCTTAATGACGCCATCAGAAGAGCTCTTGCGACCATTAATGTTCCTTCCACGTTGGAACCACGTGGTTTGGTCCGTGATGATGGCAAGAGACCCGATGGCCTAACGCTTATTCCCTGGGAACGGGGTCGGGCCTTAGTTTGGGATGCAACTTGTGTCGATACTTTGGCCCCTTCCCATCTCAGAGAATCAGCCCTTAAAGCTGGAGCAGCAGCGGAGTTGGCTGAAAACGCCAAGCGTCGCAAGTACGTTTCACTTGCAAGTGATTATGTGTTTGCGCCGTTTGGCGTTGAAACATTTGGGCCATGGGGACCCTCTGCTAAATTACTGTTTAGAAAAATTGCGCCAAAATTAAATTCTTTAACAGCCAATAATAAAGCTGGCTGGTTCCTAGCCCAAAGGATCAGCATAGCTATCCAACGCGGCAACGCAGCCAGCATCATAGCCTCCTTGCCGCAAGGAAATGGTTTCGTGTTTGAATAGGTATTAATATTAAGTAATTTTTTTTATGTTGCATGTCTTAGTTTAATTTTTTCTTGTTTGTTATTAATAAAGTTTAAAAATATTGTCATACAATATCTCGGCCCGTGAACGGGATGAGTCACTTTAAGTAAACATTACATGACATGAAATTGGCAAATACGGCGAATGCAATGAAATATTTAAAAGCACTGTTCTCATGTAAGTGACCTAGTCTATAAGTCTTAGTGAGGATAAAGATCTTTAAATCTAAACCTAAATAAAAGTTGCCGATCAGATGGCGTGAAAACTTGTTTATTTGTACAGTGTGTACGTAACCAGGCCGCGTATGGGACCCAATATTTATATCTATTGTATCCGATTCGCGAAAACGTGAGGTGTCCGCCATTGAGATTCATTGCAATCATACCCTCTTGTGCTTGTGCTCATATTTTATGAGGGTTTTCCGCTTGATGATACGCCTCTTATGAGTGCAGATGTTGTCACGGATTATGTTTTGTTATTTATTAAACAAGTAAAAGATGTAACGAATTATTTTTAAATTCGTTAGTGACATCCAACTCAGAGATGATGAGTTATGCTTATTAAAAAAAAAACTTCATATTAAATACATGCAATGCATGCTTTGTAAAAAAAACTTTACCATATTCTAAAAAAAAACAGTTGGGAAAACTCGCTTATCTACGAAATACTACGCCGTAGCTAGTAAGCTACGAAGAGGCGACCTGGCGTTGGTTTTTCTTACTCGCTCGCTGGTCTTGCAATAATTAATTGATTTTTTGGGGATTTTTAAAACAATATAAAACATTTTTTGTACAAACAACCCCGAGTCGGGCGTCACTAACTAAAACAAAAACCTGTATTGTTTAAGGCCGCAGCAAAGTCCTGTAGACCTGCGGCATAGCTAGGTGTAGTGTCAGGGCATCATCCCCGGGCTAGCTTCACAGCTCACTGCCATAATACCACAGATGATGATGGTTGTAGTTACCTTGATAAATGCAGCAGCAAAGTCCTGTGGACCGGCGGCTGCTGCAGGGCGCAGCGTCAACGCGTAGTCACCGGCTTGGCCGAAGAGCTCGCATCGCAGCGTCATGGTGCGCCGACCAGAGAAGCCGTGCATCTGTGACCAAGTTAGCTTTATGAGGAAAAATTATAATAACAATGGTAGAACATTAATTTCAGGCTTGGCGCTAGCTGCATGAGGTCGCACAAGAGCATAACATTTATGCCGCTAAAGGGTTACCAAAAAAATTACAGCCACGAAAAATAACATTTTGCCACTGTTCACGCATTACCCTTACGTTCCCATTTTTCAGAAAGTAGAGGTTTCAAAATGTCGGTGAATGTCGTGTCTCCTCGCTGCTGGCGCATGTTTTGTCTTAGTTTGACAAACTTTTACCTACTTTGAACTGATTAATGTAGAACCACCTACTAGTCGAGCTGCAACTCCAAAACGCCAATCTCTGTAACTTACCTCACTTTATATTTTAACTGGATTTCGCAGCAAGTTATACAAAAAATATTTCCTGTTTTAGCGCCTCACGCTTTTTCAAACAAACGATTAAAAGCACATAGTTTACTCTTCAGGGTATGTATTGCGATGCAGTTTTGATATGTAAACGGCTCAGCATTACTGTTAAATCGCATAATATTATATTACGATAATATTATATATTTATAATATTATTATAATGAAACGACATAATACCTTTGTAATATTATCTAAAAACTATTATATTGATAATATTCGTTTACACTGAGTCGGAATTAAGTTGCCTGGAAATTGAACGGCTAAAATTGGATCGCGATATGCCCCCAGTCCAGCAATTGAGACAACTTGAACGATTCATAATTTATTATTATATTTTCGTGCATTTTTATAAGCGTGTTTAAGTTTAAATATGCATATATATTTAAACTTACGGTTCGTAACACAAGTACAAAAAAATATACAAACTAACATAGATTCATCCTGCTGTGCTATAGATGCAATAATGCCAATGAGATGGCAGATAGATAATACTCAACTTCATTATAAAAGTAATTAGATTATAGTCACTAACATTGGAATAGTTATAAGGTACATGGTAGCAATCCTGTGCCTCTCTTATCTAGACGTAAAACTGTACATTTCGGAAAAATAAAAAAGTTATCTATACGTATCCATTTAAAGATTTCCCACGGTCTAGGTATGTGGGTCAAATAGTTAGCCCGCAAATTACACAGTACTACATAGTTTAACACTGGTATGCGTTACATAACAATTGGCGCGAAATAAGCTGAATAGTTGATTGAAGCCTCTTGTCATGTAATGCGGTGTAATGTTATCTATCATGACACTGCGTACTTTGATGATTTAACCTAAACCTTTATCTAACTTTAAACCTTAGTCATTTATGATTAGGCATCTAACAAATAACAAAGGGTGCATTATTAAAAAAAAAATATTGGTTCTTTTTCTGCGATAAGAAAAGTCCATAAGTAAAGATATCAATTTACTATAAAATAAATTTTACCAAACATTAAAACACATTGGAAGTATAACATTTTTGTTTTATTAACACATAGCACCGTCACCCGTCTCATTGACATTAATTTATCTATGTGTACCATATTATGTATATTTAAATGATGTGTATGTTTATATAATAAATATATTATTTCATTATTTTAATATAATCGTATATAAGTAATAGGCAGTATGTATGTTTATCATTGTATTATAGTTATCTCTATCGCTATTCTCTTCTCTTTTATTGCCTCTATAACTTTACTTGCACCGCCTGTATATATATTTTTCTCTGTCCTGACCTATGGTTGACTGGTAGAGAATGCTTTTGGCATTAAGTCCGCCATATGTACCTACAATTTTATGTTGTGTGCATGAAGTTTTTAAATAAATAAATAAATAGCTAACCCAAATATCTACTTTATCACGTTACTACATGTATTTTGAAACTGAGCCAAATCAGTACTAAAATGCTTTTTAAAAATATTACCAAACAAACCCGACTGTGAAAATGGAACTAACATTTCTCTAACGCAGCGACATGAAAAATAATATTAAAACGAAAAATTATACACGAAGAAAGCTCTTGCTAATTATGATGTGGGATGATTTTTCGCTTTTTCGTACTTATTTGGTTGAGATAAAGTTGATATTTTTTGGAGGACCGAAATTGAATGTTACCCTTTGATGTAAATTTAATTTACAACTTTTAATTTCAAGCCTTTTTGTTTGCAACTTTGTTTCCTTGAATCTGGTTCGGTTCTTGAAGTATTAAAGAAATAAAAGTCGATGAGCAGCTAAACTTTTAGCAAAGTTTTTATTTAATTAACTCGATGAGATATTGAATTTTTCCGTGTAATAATAATAGCTTGGCTGAAGTCTTATAAGGGTCACCTCAAAGGGAGCAGCACAAGAGATCCCGTAATCTATTATATCTACTCAGAATAAAGGACATGAGCATGCGAGGTACTTACATAACTGACTCAATGCCAGCTGTTTTGCAAACGAGCTTATCTAAATGAATCATTCATACGAGTATGACTAAAGATTTTAGAAACTCACTTGTTAGAATAAATTACATGAACGTGTCAACTCGTATTCATCCCTTGACACTGCACAGCGCCGCCACTGAATTGTCTCCAATACACCAGCTCCAGCCAGAGGTCTGCACCATCTCCGCTCTCTAGTATATTGGGTGTTGTGGGTACCACCGTTATGTCTGATTTCCATAACGCAAGTGCAATTAGCTACTTACTTTGGGATCAGAGCAATGTATGTGATTGGTGTCCACTATTTATATTTAGTATCACGCCGCTGTCTCTCTTAACCCTGTTACTGGTGTTGTATTTGACGTAGTTTTCGGCAATTAGTTCCTTGATAATACACGCCGCCTTTAGAAAAGTAACCACAGGATAGCACCAAGCGGCTCGTAGCTTTAAGCCCAGGGCTACCAGTCAATACTTACAGAACCTGGATCCTGGATCCCTTAAATGGATCATAAAAAAGAGATGGAAAAAACTCACCTGTTCCGAATAAAGTACGTGAGCGTGTGAGCTCGTATTCTTCCATCACACAGCACAGCGCCGCCACTAGAATGGCCACAATACAGCAGCTCCAGCCAGAAATCTGCACCAGCCTCCACCGGCGCACACACCGCCTTCGGAAAACTCGACTAGCGCTGTCACCTGCCGCTCCGGTACGTTTGTATCTGTTCCGGCGTCACCGATAGTTTGCGCTCGGCCATAACACATCGAACTTCCACGACTTGATAACACTATCTCCGCTCTCTAGTATCACGCCGCTGTCTCTTTTCACTCTGTTGCTGGTGTTGTATTCAACGTAGTTTTCGGCAACGAGTTCAAGATAATACACGCCGCCTCTAGAAAAGTATCCGCAGGGTAACGTCCATGCGGTTCTCGGCGTCGAGCGCTAAAGGCATGGCGGCTAGTTGTAGGCGGTCGTCGCCGTCGTCGCGAGCGAGTCGCACGCGCAGCTCTGTGGGCGGTGGCGCGCCGAGGACTCGAACCCGGACGTCGCCGCCCAGGGCCACCAGCTCTGGTGGGATGTCTACCCATACTGCGTTGAGATCGAAGCGCTCGTCACTGTACGGGTTGGCTAGGTTTGCGCCGCCTGCGGAGGAAAGGAATTGGTTAATGAGTTGAACTATGATATTAAATTAAAAACTAATTACAATCAAGGGTTTTGGATTTTTTTCTATGGAGCGTGGTTCATTTGATTTTTTCTTACAAAATGACGGCTACGACTGAAACCTTCAAAAATCGGTAGATCACATAAACATAAATCGAAAATATACTTTAGTGAAACTTTGTAAATTGTTAGGTTTCCGAACTGTATGCTGTTCAAACCATAGAAGTATAATACATAATAATAACATTTTGTTTTTATAGTGTTTTGTCACTATACAAACTTAATCATATAAACTGCACTTGTAAAAAGCAAGTTTGGTTGTGTGACAGACGAGGAATCGAACCCTGTATCTTACGCTATCCGGCGTATGCCTATACCACTCGGCCACCATCACATTAGCAAGCCTGTTGAATTTTGCAAGCGCTTATTTTAACGCGTGGGCTGCGTGACGTCATCAATGTTGCGAGATTGATCTCACAATATTCGAAGGAAATATTTTTACAAATATTTAGAAGAGAGAGAAGAGATGTAGAATATTTTATTTCTAAAATAGTGCAAGGAATCGTTTATTGATGACCGCTACTTAGAAGTAAAATTTAAATGGTGGTTATTTACTTCTTGGCGGACCGAAAAGATGCCAACGTCAAATATTCCTTACAAACACGGCTTTTTAAACCCATGATTCTTTTCATATATTTTTTGTGCAGTGGTATTCAATACAATATTGAAAATCAGCAGCAGTTTCGTCAGTGTATTTATAGGATATTTGTTTCTTTTGTTAATATCGGTCCTGTTGACGGGTGTTGGTAATTTAGTTGCGATATCTCACTTATATCGACATTCCGTCTGTACGCCAAATGTTTCTGCAGAAGTTACCGACCGGTATCCATAGCTCGGTGTAGTTATATAATTAGTTATTAATGACGGTTCTAGTACACATCTAACAAAATTGGCCAAAGCAAGAAAACAATATAAAAAAAAACAACTAATTTGTTTTTTTGTCTGCATATCACGGACGAAAACTTGGGAACCTACCTTAGTAGATATACTTTAAAATAAATAAATTTAATTTAATTTAATTCAATTTATTTATTCAGCGTTCAAGTTCAAATACGAGTACCACGATAACTTTAAAAAAAATATATGTTTCTAGAGAAAGTGATATCATATATTGTACTAGGTACATCATTTTTTCAGAGGCACGAAAATTAGATTATTTTCTTCTGCCTAATACCAGACAGATGTGACGTCATAATCCCATCAGCGGAACGAGCCTTGGAAAACATTCTAATTTGGAGCATGTTTCATGTGAGATGCTAATATAAGCCAAGAGTTCACTTAAGACTCATATATTTTTTTACTTTTGTGAAATGATGTTACTTGGTAAAAAACCTACACGAACGATACTGACTTCAATAATTATTTAAATCCTTATGTTTCACTGAAATAAATACTTAGTTACATATTTGTGTATTATAAAATACAAGCTTCTGACAAAAGAAAATGTGCGTAACTAAAATGAAAAATGCAAAAATAAAAGTAGAACACAAAGTAGTTTTGAAGGAACAAGCAACGTTCCTTTTTGTTGTTAAATGGGATACTAGCTAGAACTATTCGGAGGAATGCGCATTCAGTATTGTGCTTTGAGCTCAAAAGTTTTGATATTTAGATTTCAAATTAACCGCCATGTCTTTTCTACCGTTTAACAAAGGTACCTACTATTACCAAGAAAGAGATGTCATCGTCTGTGAATACTATGTTTAATAAATCAATGAATATTGGACACCAATCACATACATAGCTCTGATCCCAAAGTAAGCAGCCAATGCACTTGTGTCACATAAAACAGTCACAATGGTGGCACCACAACACCCAGACACGAGACAATATAGAAAATTGTGTTTTCTACATTGACCCGACCGGGATTCGAACCCGGGACCTCAGAGCGGCGACGCCTTGAAACTCAGCGCATTAGCCACTACACCACGGAGGTCGTCACGGATGCGTATACAGTACTAGTAATAATTATAGACGGTACGCTGTTATCATCTAATTATCAAAATTACTGCGTACCAACCTAAGTCTACATAAATAACACTAAAACTTTAGTTTAAAATTAATTATGGGCTGAGCTTAAATAGACGTAGAGAAAAAATATTATAAGATACCTATTTCTTAATTATTTATACTAAGTATTCATGAATTATGTTATTTTTTTTCATTCAATAAAGCTATTGGATGTAATATTCTTCTTCTAGTATTCGATATAAATTATATTAAATATATTTTTTTAATCCAACGACGCGCATGTCGGAGCTAAAGCAGAAGTTAGGCCAATGTTAAAACCGTCGATATTTACGGCCCGTTCGTACCGTTACGCCCTCATGCATAATCCTGCCGTTTACAGCGACATCAAATTAACTGGAAACACAAATCCGAGCTGTATACCTGTGGCGAGTACTCACTGAGGGGATAGCCGATAAACATTGAACTTTAGGGCTGTGGTATATGCTATAAAATTATGAGAGATCTTGAATGTTGACGCTCTGAGTAAAGGGAATACTGAAATGCTTTATATATTACATTTATACATACTTTCAGTATTACTATTTCACTGTTTATTAACTTGTGATCGACTGAAAGACAGAAAGACTAAACCCTTTTTTATGGCTAATAAATAGATTATTAAGTAAATATATTCCAAACTACTACTATTTATATTTATTTATCTTGAACGCTTAAGAACATAAGTAGGTAGCTTTCAATCTAACACCCTCTTTTAGGCTTCGCTGCAAACGGATTGACAACACGTCTGGTGTGTAGTGGTTAGCGGACTACTATGCCGGCGGTTGCGGGTTCGAGTCCCGCAAGAGGAAATATTTATGTGTTGGATGTTTATAAGTATTTAAGTATTTATAGAGAACGCCCCTGTCATAATCGTTGTCTGGTAACACAAACAAGAAAATTCCTTACATTAAAACCAGATGATTGGTATGTTGTCTGGCGCATATTAGATATAATTATTTATTAAGTATTAAGTACCCTACTTTACCCTTCTGCTTAGCCTAAGACACAAGTAAATAATGCCATTTGGCCTTCTACCCATTTGTTTGCGCAATAGTTTAGAAACATATTATTTTCAAATAAAATGGTATTTTTCTTATGTATTTTAGAAGGTGACTCGATGGGCCACTAGCACCCCTTTTTTCAATACCTATGTGTCCTAAGCCTAACAAAAGATAGTATCAATATTGAGTGTTCGAGGCGAGATCTCGGCGTTTCCCTAGGCTGGCCTCATTTCAATATTACATCTAGACATCACGCCACATCGCGTTGACAAGCCCTTTGAGCGGCCGACAGAGCCATGTACTATTGTATGTTTATTCATCAGACCTATCGTACAATCAAGCAAATTCATTGAATAAAACATTACGAAACGTAGGCCGTTGTGTGTTGCACGTTGCATCTGCGATTCAAACGTACCGAACGTAGTGCTGTGATTGTCAGTTAAAACAATATTCAGGCATTTCTCAATAGTTCGATTTGAATTAAAACCAATTTCATTGAAATAACAAAAAATAAATAAACAACTGTTAGAAATTTGCTGAAAAAGCGATATTTAAATTGAGAGGATATTCAGACGTTATAAAACTAAAATCAGCTTCAAGTATTTATTTTCCAGAAATGTAAAACATGCTGAATTTCACAAGTAGGTAACTATAGTGATTGACATCACAAGTAGGTAACTACAGTGCTGACTTTGCACACAGACATTTGAAAAGCCACAATCGTTACAACCATAAACAATATTTGAAATAAGTACCTATTCAATAACAAACATCAGCATTTTGATTAAAACATTTTAATAAATTTAGAAACGCAAGCAGATAAGTGAATCCGCGGAAAACAAACGACTCATCGCGAGTTTTCTGAATAAAACCTGGTAAATTGATGTCTTTGCGGTTGCGTCACGACCGTTTTCTTGAGGTCCCCGCAATCTCACATTTTCTTTAAGATATGCAAAACCAGCAAAACAAATGCTGAGATGGAGGGGTCCTACGTATAATGGTTTGGGAACGTTCTGTTTACATAAATTAGATGCTTTGGTATTTATAACGGTCTAACTGAGGAGGAACGGCGACAATTGTTAGAGAAATTTTATTATTATCTTTCAAGCACTTGACCTCGTTATTAAGGGTGTACTTTGATGCTAATGGACGCCATTTAGAATGAGGTGATAAAAGTTTTAAGTGCCGAGATAAACAATAAAGTGTGGGAAAATAATAAAAAGGTTTTGAACTATTTTTTTTCTTGACGCTTTCTCTAAAAAAAATACCTGTTATTTTAAAAGAAAAAAGTTACAATACTAAAAGTCATAAATAAAAAGTTATTTTATTAGTATTATAAAAACCTACGCTGAAAACAACATTAAGTACCTCTTTTTATCGAAAACCGATCTGAAAGTCCATACATAGAGCGAGTTATTTTTAAGGTCGAAGGAGCTTTGACTCCTTTGTGTACCCCTATTACAATTACAGTTATTGATACCTACACACAATATTCTAAAAGTACGTGATTCTAATATGTACAAAATGTAAACTACTTAAATAAGCTTCCACTTCTTATCGCGGCATTTCAGCGCTGTAGTTCCAGAAATTAATGCGTCTGCAGCGCCCAAGCTCGCTTCGCTCAATTGCTCGCTTCGCTTCTTGCGATAACGGTTTGTGTATCTTGTTGATAGTGAGTAGTAACAGGTTAAAATGAGCTGTTACAAAGCTGTGACAAAAGACGTTTTTGCAAAAGATTTGATTTTCTGGAAATCAAAAACAGGATACTTTTGTTTAAATACTCAAAAACACAAACTGTATATTTAAAACAACTGTCAAATACGGTACGTTTCGTAAATCGATTAGCTGAAAATGGCTCGTATCCAAAGATATTAATCTAGATAGTGTTGAAGGCTATAAAAATAACGCGAGTTACGGCCGTCCCGAAGCAGTAGCGACATTCCACGAAGGTAGTTGGGAATTTATGCGTCTGCGACCACGCCCCGTCTACAAGTCTGATTGTTCGCCATTTAAATATTAGGGTGTAGCTTGGGGATTTGATAGAAAATAGATTTATGGCTTTCTGTGTTAGCGATCCTGAATACCTATTCGCAGTAAAGCTTACCAAAATAAAATATAGAAAAATTGCGAATGAAAAATTCATAAATATGCCAATATAATATGTATTTAATATTTCTTCAACTTTCCCAGAATTAACATTATGTCAAAGTTTACACATTAATAATACGATGCTTTTAAACAGGTACTTAAAATATCTCTATGCACGCACACATGCATTGTTTATTATCCAAAACATTATCAAATAAAAGATTCAAGTTAGGCAATGTAACGATATATAAATGTATTTTAATGCTATGGGCCATAAAGCATGTAAAATGATACTCGTTAAGGCTCCACCAGAATGTTCCATGACCCTTGCAAGGCTTCCGAACAGTCTTAAAGGGACGGACATAATGTTCCTACCAGTAGGAAATGTTAATAGCTTTTTTAAGATGTAACAGAAAGCAAATAAAGTTGTATCTTTTGCCAGATAAGAGTGCAGAAGAGTTTTGACACTCGTCTACCACTGCACATAGATATGAGAATAACGACAAATCTCAATAACTTACATGACTCTGTGTCAGCATAGTATCTTAGGACGAGTTTAGAATTCGAAAGTATGAAATTAGCACGCCGTGTGAATAAGATTTTGTGCTGGCGAAGCATCCCCTTATTAAGTTTTCCCGTCCTTTGTAACATAAACCAAGTTTTCAAACATTACTTGTAATACGATTCATCGTACCTAAATTACTGAAATAAACATTATTGGTTTTACAAATATTACGATCTGTTAATGATATGATAAAACATCACGCTGCAACAGGAGGGGAGGAAGCAAATCAAAACGCACGGACAACGTTGCGGGAACGTCGGAAAGCACGTAAAGCCGTTGGTCCTGCGCCTGACCTCTCTCGGTCGTGTCATATTGCTGTCCCATGGGGCTATGAGAGTGAAAGGAATAGAGAGTGCACCTGTGTTTGTGCACACGCTTGTTCACTGTAATAAATGTTCCGCGCAGTCAATTAGTCGTTTCGACTGGCCAACGAAGTCGGAATCAGCTAGGAATACTATTATTATTATTGTGTAAAAATAAATGTTGAGTACAACAAAAAATATGAACTCAAAGTCAACCTTACCAAACATCACAAATTCGTCAATATCTCATTTAACCAAATTACTAGTGTCGTTCAGCTTCTGGCTAAGCGTTGTATTCAAAGGACTTGGCTAGTTGACATTCAGCCATATAATTGGTTGCCGGCGTTTAATAAACTGCCTCGGCATCCAATCAACTAGCTGATTTAACCAGATGGCTGCGGCATATCCATTAATTCCTAAGATATTTTTAAATTATAGATACGACGTATGCTCTCGAAAAAATGGCTACACGAAAGGCAGGTAATTGCCTGGAGTGCATTCAGATGAGCACGCTTTCTCTTTATGACTAAACGACCCGGACAGCGCCTTAAATTATTTCTCGTATTCTTGTAAAATGCCTTCCTGTGTATTAGGAGTAGTGCCAATTACACTGCAACTGTTAGAGACCAGAAAAACATGTCATTACATTCATAAGTATAGTCTTTTAATTAACAAGTATTAAAACACAAAATACGTATTAGTCTTTACCATAATTTGGCAATGGATGACATTAGGCTAGAGTGAGATGTCACGCGCTCGCGCCAGGGAGCGCTCAGTAGCAATCAGTACGTAACAAATGTTATATATTTATCTCTTTCTACACAACAGTCATGCTTCATCATTTGTCTCTATTAGCGCTTAGTGTCGTAATATACAACTATACGTAGAGTAATTCTTGCGCCACTTTAAATACTTTAATGTTGGTGTATAACATGTCGATCCTTTTGTACGTCGTTGATTAATTAATACAAAATGACATTCCATATTTGATAATTCGGTTAATGCTTATTTGTCGATGGTGAAACAGATCCTAAGTCAGACTTGCTTCTCAAATGGTACGAGGTTTTAGTTTACTGCTTAAGGATTTGTAATCGGGTTTTACTGTACAGTTATGGCAGCACTAACCCTGCGACAAACAGCAGCCGCAGTATCGCGGCGAGCGGCACGCGGCGCATGCTGCGTCACCGCGCCATCAAGGCGTGTGCACACGCATGTTCCGTTGCTTCTGCGATCTCGCACTACCTGTAACAAGGAAAGGCTTAAAATTAGATAATAGAGCTTTTAATGTGACCTTTTTTTTACCGACTCAAAATAATAATAATAATATTAATAAAAATATATTTGACATTCCCACACATCGTCATCTAGTCCCAAAGTAAGCTACTCAAAGCTTGTGTTATGGGTGCCAGACAACGGATATAATA
>CAWUPE010000813.1:0-16144 GCA_963924145.1 Pyrausta purpuralis
TGTCCGGCGATATCGCGCGACGGTTGCATGATAAAAATCGCGCGACTTGTCGCGCGATAAAAACGATTATATAAAGAAAAGTATAGTTGTGATTACGAAAACAAAAATACTGGTAGATAGGTAATAGTTATAAAATATAAAAAATTGAAAATCTAATACACTTACTATACTATAATATATACTATACTTAATTTATATATATACTATACTTAATACATAATTTTCAAGTGGTGGGCACTGTAGTACCACGGACAGTTTACCGTAAAAAAGAAATGGCACTGTAGTGCCATTGGACTGCCGAGTGGCTAACAAAGAAAACAATAAAGTAGCATAATGAGCTACGAAATCATTTTATATTAAAGTACAAACTGACACACTTAATCAGTCTTAAGGCAAATTATTCTCGTCAGGGTCATAGCACACTTAACTATTCCCAGACAAAGAAAGCAACCAGGTATCGCACTTAACCCCTCACACATTGCCTATAGAGTAATACATCGTAGGCATATTTGATAAATGACATAACGTCATCGGCAAAATGGCGTTGCAAAAACAACCCCTCGGAAAATCGCAATTACTCCACAATGAAATCATATTTAATCTTAATGTAAACGACATTATACTTATTATTAAATATTCCTTCCATTTGTGTCAACATAAATACGGACCGCATTACAAAAAAAACCTATTATACAAGATCAAAACTTAGAAACTGTACTAAAGGCTCTAATAAAAAAAAACTAATGAACACTCAAAAGAAGTTACAATTAGCAACTAACACAGCTATCATTATGTGTAACCATTAAGATAAACGACTTCTCGATTGTTATTGTTTCGCCACTTGAAACTCGACACGCGCACAAACCTGACTGAGCAAAAAACAACTAGGGACGCACCAGTTTAGTTTCAGTAACTTTATCGATAGTTGTCGATAGTGCATTATTTCTATAAGGTAATAGGAATATGTAAATAAAATACAATCTCATTACTTATAATGGTTTATTAACGTTATAATTTATAATATTTTTTACTTACATGAAATTGCTCAATCTCTTGAACCGTAGAAAAAAAGAGAATTATAAAATCTGTAGATGGCTCCCGAGTCGTGTTCCACATTCTGTAACCATAAAAATACGTTATGATCAAATAAGAAACTTTTCGACTGCACCTAATATGGTCTATAATAATATAATCGTGATTTTTTTAAAATATTACAAATTGTTTATAAAAAAACTAGCTAATACAATAACATTACAAGTTTAGTTTTAAAATAAAATGATTTATTACAAGATTACAACCGCGATACCAATAAAAACTACGCTTATCGATAAAACTATCGACTTGTACCTCATCCGATCTAATGCATCAACAAAAAAGGTCGTAAGTCCGCTACCGGCACAACAAGTCATTATGTCATACAAATAAAGATCAAATTCGCTATCCAAGACCACGGCAATTTTGGTTATTGTACACCGAAATTGCTAACTTTGTTTTATCAATATAACACTGAATGAATGTTTTGTTCTTATGTTACATAGTTGTGAATAGTTATTACGACCCTGTCATTGTGTTTATGATCACATATCGTAAAATATCACTGGAAAATTAGGAATATGGCATCGAACTTTTCCGGACTTGATTCTACTGTTTTTACGTTATATTTCTCACAAACACTTATTGTAAATAGGTCATTGTACACAAAATAATCGATCTTTAGCAATAAACAGTACTTACATGAGAAATAACAGCAATAAATCACTTCAAAACACACCAAAACAAACCGCGCGAGACCCGACATTTGACAAGTCAAAAAAATATTAGAGGCATAGACTTTTGTTTTTTTTCCGGTTGCACACCACAGAATATACAACACAGATTGTATTTAGCCAACCTTCCCCTAACAAAAGTAGACCGGAAGTGCCAGTAAAACAGAAGCAAAGGCACGAGCCGAATTCGGCCCAAAAGTATTCGCAATATTTGTCGCGTGCGCTGGCCGAATTCGGCTGGAAAGCAACTTCAGGGTTAACTACGAAAGCAATTCATATTAAAGTACAAACTGACACACATAATCAGTCTAAGGCAAATTATTTTCGTCAGGGTCATAGCGCACTTAACTATTCCCAGACAAAATACATTATTAAAATACAAATGCACTCCGTATCGTGCCTGTTCCGTCGGAGAGTAGCCCCAGCGATGCACAAAACACAACGTCGCACATAGGGACTAAAATAATTCGAATGCAAAGCGCTTCGTATCATGCCAATGCAGTCCTGAGATTTGTTCAGACTATGCACAGAACACAACGTGACGCACAAGCATCGAAAGTCACACTTGAATTAAATTTATACGTTCCACTCATATTTAAATACAAGTGCACTCCGTATCATGCATGTGCTGTCGAAAAGTAGCTCCGGCTATGCACAAAACACAACGGTGCACACGAGGATTCAAATAATTCTAATACAAATGCGTTTCGTATCATGCCCATGTGGCTATGCGCAGAACACAACGTCACGCATAAGCATTTGAATGTCACACTTGAATTAAGTTATGCTGCCTTAGTCACGATTTGACTTTAATGCCAATAGATTCAACTTATTTAAATACAAGTACACTCCGTATCATGTCTATGCTGTCAGAAAGTAGCTCCAGCTATACACAAAACACAACGTCGTACACGAGGATTCAAATAATTCGAATGCAAATGCGCATCGCATTATGCTTAATGCAGTCGGATAGTCGCCCCGACCATGCACAGAACACAATGTCACGTATAAGCATTCGAATTCCACACTTAAATTAAGCTTACACATCCTAATCTTAGCTACGCTTTGTCTTTTGACCAGGTTAACAGCTCATTTTACTATTTGTTTTAAAATATGCGACAGTATTTCTTAGGTTTTAGAAACAAATTTATCAATTTTTAAATATTGCTTTCAACTACACGTGCCCTCATATTGTGCCAGTTTCATCGGAGAGTAGCCCCAACCTCAAACAGAGCACACTACGGCACACGTGGATTCAAAAGCTTTGAATTTAAGTAGCAAGACCGGAGGGTAGCCCCGACCATGTGCTACAAAAATCGTATTATTTAAAAATAAATTTCACTTGCTAATAGTTAACTTTATCACTTCATATTCTCACTAACTTGGTCATAATTCAAGCATGCACTATTTCACGTACCTTGTTCTTTGTGGGCTGCAGATTCTTGCTCACTTCGGACATATAATGAAATTATAACACTGAGACTTTTTCAATACTTTTATCTTCGAACAGGGTACAACTTTAGATACAACCTCTTCAACTTGATGCCGCAAACCAACTGAACTGCCGGACTCCGCGCTCTCTCCGAATACAAAACTCCCCTCCAAAATATATCGGTGGCATAAATTTAAATGTAACTGTTATAAATACTAGTTCGAATAAATGATAGCAGCTATTTATTTGAAAATACGACACTAGTAGGTTTAAAGATGATTTATTATCATAAGAAAACAATAATACATTTCACTTACATGAGAACATAAATTAAACAATATTAACATGACAAATTTCAACGCGCGTGCGAAAAACATAAATACGTAAAATTAAAATCCTAAGGTAGGTTGTTTTTTTGTATCATTCATAACAAGACAAACACTGCAGTCTTATTGTGCGCGTGAAGCGGCCGGGCTCGCGATAGAAAGAAACTGGTTTCGTCTGGAACACGGATAAGCGGTACTAGATGTGGCACGCAGAGCCAATTCATACTTACTTGCATATGAAAAACACCTATAGAGAAGTTTTATTCATGATAGTTTTATATTTAAGATTGAATTGTAATTTGTATATTGATATTTAATCGGATTGATTTTTATTTTATTTTTATTAATTAATGTTTTAATTGGATTAACTTGATTTTTCTCTTGTTTTATTATTATTATTTTAATCTGATTTTCTTATGTTAGGTGCGTATAATATTGTTTATTTTATTATTTATTTACATTTATTTAGTCTAATTTTGTCCCAACAAATGTTTAAGAGGTTTTTGAATTTTGTTATATTATTAGCGTTTTTAATACTATTTGGCAATTTATTATTCATATGTGCACTTTCATATGTAATATTGTTATTTCCGTATTTAGTTCGAGGGGGGCGCAATATCAAATTATTCGCACTCCTAAGCCGCTTAAGATGGACATGCTCATTTTTAGGTTTGAAATTAATGTTTGAATGTATTTCCTTTAAAATATTTTTTCTTATTAAAATGCAGGAATAATATTTATAAGTAGTTTCAATATTCATTTATTTACTTCTTTATATAGTTTCAATGTCGGTGTAAGTTAGTCTTATTGGAAAAGTGTTTTTATCAATTTGTTTTGTGATATTTGAACATCTTTGATGTGAGTTGTAGCAGCTGAGCCCCAAATCTCAATAAGATAGTCTATGTGTGGCTTGACCATAGAATTGTAAATAGTGTAACGTATACTAAGTGGAAGACATTGGGTTATTCCACGGAGAGCACCATTAAGAGATAGTAATTTTACTTTTTTTTTTTCGATATGTGGCCTCCATGTCAGACGGTCATCTATAACTAGAACTAAATATTTCTCACTTTCTGATTTACTTATGGTAATATTATTGATCTGGAGAGGCTCAAAATCAGGTATATATATTAATTTTTTGCAGAAAATATTACATAACGTGTTTTTGCAACGTTAATTGTTAGCAATTTGTACTGAAACCAATTATCAAGCAGATCAAGGTCAGCTTGGGCATCCTGAATAATTGAGTTAATTTCGGACCCAAAGTAAAATAAGCATGTGTCATCCGCATAGTGACAAGACGCCTTTTAGTTCGAGATTACTTATACCGTTTATATATATAGGAAATAATTGGGGGCCCAGAATTGATCCCTGAGGGACACCAAACGTTACAGCCGCGGGTGAACTTTGAAAATTGGGAAGCACCACCACTTGTGACCTTGCTGTGAGGTAGGACTCAAGGATTTTATGTGCATTGCCTTCGACACCAATATCCCGAAGTTTGTTTAGAAGGATTGTATGGCTTACGGTGTTTTGCTTTTTTTAGATCTATAAATATCCCCAGACAGATTTGTTTTTTCATCAATGCTATTTTTTACTTTTTGTGACTAAATCAGCTGTTGCCGATAGGGTGCTTGATTTAGATCTGAAACCGTATGTTGAGAATAGAGATAATTTATCGAGTCTAGATATATCACAAGGCGATTATAGATAACCCTTTCAAATATTTTGGATAACACTGGGAGTACCGATATAGGCCGATAGTTATTCGGATCTAAACGAGAGCCTGATTTGAAAATCGGTGTAACTTTGGCAGTTTTCAGACTAGGCGGAAATTCTCCAGCATGAAGACATAGACCTATACAATTACTTAGTTCACGAGCAATGTGTTCACCGACGCATTTGATTGATTTTGTATTTATTTTGTCAAGGGTAGAGCTAGTATTGGGATCTAAATTATTTATAATTTTTAATATTTCATCGTTCGTTACAGGAGCCAAAGAAACAAGACCAAAGGAGTTTTGGTCACAGTTAACGATCGTAGCAGTGTTCGCCCTATTATTATAATACTTACTCGGTATAACCTCTGCCAGACGTAATCCAATCGTAGCAAAATATTTGTTGAAGTTTTCACAAATTTCGTGTCCATCAGTGATTGTGCGAGCCCCATCAACAAGGCGTCGTTGGTGATGAGATTTCTTTCACTTTTTTATGTGTCAAGTTGTTAATGAGGCTCCACATCTTTCTTGGATTGCTTTTACACGTAGTGAATTGTTTGTGGTAGTACTCCTTTTTCATTTTTCGTATTTCGTCAGTCACCAATTTCTTTTCGGTCATAAATTGGTTTTTGAGGTGTTCATTGTTTGGATTTTTCTTGTGTTTTCGATATAACAGGTTCTTCTTGTTTATTTTATTTATGATTTTTGCATTTATCCAATCCTGTTTCAGTGGATTAAGAATTTTCGTCTTAGAGCTTTTGGATTCTTGTATAGTTTCACAGAGAATATCTTCAAAATATTAAATTATCGTTGTTGCTATTGGCCATGTTCCGATTCATCAGTTCGTATAATTTTCCGTAATCTATTGATTCCTATTTAACTTTTTGTTTCAATGGAGGTTGGTATTTTTTAACTTCAAAAAAGATTTTTTTGTGGTCTGACATGCTCGATTATGATAGCCATATGAAATTGGTTTTCTTTTAGGTTGTGCATATATGATCTAATAACGATTTTTTTGTCATTGTCTCTCTTGTGCAATGCTTAAGACTAACTTTGTTAAGTATATGGAAGCTGTTCTTTCTAAAGTAGCCTTATAATTATTAACATCAGTGTCAGGTTCCAAAGATTAAAGTTGAAATCTCCTATTACATTTGCACGCTTTTTACGGGTTAGCTGAAGCACATAGGTGTCCAGAAAACGCTTGCTATTAGTCCTACCAGGCTTGTATACCGCACCTATCTCAATAGAAAACTTCTTAAGGTAGATCCAAAGGAAATTGTTATCGTCATCATCAGTCATTTCTTCAATTAAATGATGTTCAATTTGATTAGTCACGAAGATTGAGACTCCACCTCCAACCGTACCCCATTCTGTGGTGGTAATAATGCGTAAAACCTGGAATCTATACATACAGTTAGGAAAGGAGATTGTTTATTGAAGTATGGATTTTCGTTTTACATTGTATCATGAGATACCTCCATGAAACATACTCATTTTGTAGGGTTTCAAACGTACAATAAACTACAAAAAACCTTAAATCTCAAATTCGCCGGATTTGTGAACAGCAGCTTCAAGAAAATCATTAATTAGGTTAGGTTATTTTTGAGAAATAGAATTATACGAACGAGCTCGGTATTATCGAATCTATAATAAATGCGATCAGATCACGCTTTACTTTGTTTCCTTCTTTGTCTAAATTATTTTCTTTAATTGCACACATTATTACGATGATTCCAACACAAAATCACAATAAATGACTTGACTTTTTTTCACTCTTGGTGTTGCCCGCCACATTATTTAAACGATTAAAACAACTGATCATCGTTTAAGGTTATTTGTAACCGAATACCATCCGAAACAATAATAATTATTAATTAATTAATAAAGCAAATAAACTTATTGATAGGCAGACGGTGAGTATTTACCGACTAATACTCAAATCGAGTAAATACTGTTTATCTTTCTGTGTTTACTGCAGAAAATACCTAAAGGAGACAGTGAATATTTCATCGATAGTTACGTTTTAATACAAGATTTTATAATTCTTAATGCATAATATGTGTTAAATTATTATTATTATTATTTTATTTATGATTAAAGATAACATTGATCCATTTTGTTAGTTTGTCTTAAAAACTATGTTAGTACATCATGACATAGATAATTATTGAGAAAAACAGAAACATTTCAAAAACCAGTATAACACTTATTTCAGATACCGATCACATATTCAGAAATTATTTTCCCTGTTTGATCAGTAACTGAACGAAGTGCTTTATCATTGGAGAGTCATGCCTCTCCGCAACGGTCTTCAGGATGCTGTTAGAGCTCGCCGTATTCGTTCCAGCAGTGAAGCAGTTTTCTTGCGTAACACAACAAAGAAGCCATCTGTATGCGATTGCGTAAACATTTCCGACGTACTACAGAAACAAGGCAAGCCTAGCAACGCCCTGAAACCGTTGTTATAATGGACTCGAAGGGCGCTTAGTGATTTCTGCGTGTAATCGGTCCATAGGCTACTCGTGTGTAAGCTCTGGCAATACGCTTTAAACAATGTTACCTTTACTTGGTAAGAACAGCGAGCAAACCTACGGGCCAACATGTTGCACCTCACCGCCGGTGACCTACGCTCCTTTTTAATATCTATATGATCTTTAAGGTCATCTGTAATGTAATGCCCGGGATATTTAAATTGAATTACCCTATTAAGCTTTTGCCCATTTAACAAGAGGTCCGGTACTTTGCTGGGACATTAACTGGCGGCCTAAATACCATGTACTCGCTTTTATTTACATTGTACATTAGTCCATGATTTTTGACGTACTCTTCACACACAGAGATTATTTTTCTAAGTGCCCCCATCGTTGATGCCAGCAGTACCATGTCATCAGCATAGCTTATGTTATTGATGCACACATTATCTATCCAGCATCCGACACGCATACTGCTGAGGCCGACGATGAGTTTATATTATGTACCGATTAAAGAGCCGGGGGGACGTCAGGCCACCTTGTCTCACCCCGCACTGCAACCTATACTCATCAGAAAAAGTGTTTTTCCATCTTACACAATTAACTTGATTACTACAACCAATAATGACTGCATTAAATCAAATACTGATTTGTGACAACTCAGACGGAACCCCTGCTCCCTCAGCTTTCTCCACAGGACGTCATAGGATACGAGATCAAACGCTTTAGATATATCGAGGAAGCAAGCGAAAATTGGAGTCATCCGGTCAGTGTAACAGCGAACAGTGTGTTTAAGACTGAGGATTGCGGTTTCAGTAGACAGTCCAGGCCTTAACCCGAATTGGCGTCATGCAATTTTATATATGTCCCTAACTGTGAATCAATTAGACTATCAAGCACCTTCGCCACTGTGGCCAAAGAGATCGGTCTATAGTTGTGCCTGTCCGAGATGTCACCGGTCTTATTTTTAACAATTGAAAAACTATTGTCCTCATGAGATCCGCAGGCAAATAGCAGTGGCTCAGACAAAGCGAGTAAAACATACTTAAAACCCTAGGCAGGTGATTATCTGCGCATTTCAGGTGCTCGATGCTGAGACTGTCGTGACTAGGCGACTTCCTCGCGACAATTTATTTATGACCTCTACCACCTTTTTGGCCGTAAACCGGACGGGTTTTTTATCAACTTCAGTATCAACATCGATCACCGTATGCGAGGAACCAAGCAATGACTGAGACCGGACTTAAAGTGCTCCACAGACATATTAGCTATTGCTTTCATCATTCATCGTCATTCTCAGCCAAAGGACGTCTACTGCTGAACATAGGCCTCCCCCACGATTTCCACAGCGACCGATCACTAGCGGTCTGCATCCAGTTTGATCCTGCGATCTTTTTAAGGTCGTCTGTCCATCTTGTTGGTGGACGTCCTACGCTGCATCTTTGGTCTAAGGGTCTCCAATCTAGAACTTTCCTGCCTCAACGGCCATCAGTTCTTCGCGCTATGTGCCCTGCCTATTGCCACTTGAGCTTACTGATCTCAAGGCTATGTCCGTTACCTTAGTTCTTCTACGTATCTCCTCATTTCTGATTCGAACACGTAGAGAAACACCCAGCATAGCCCTCTCCATCGCTCGTTGTGTGATTTGAGCTTCTTTATGAGGCCCATAGTTAGAGACCATGTTTCGGATCCGTATGTCATCACTGCTATCACACACTGGTTGAAGCCTGGTTGTCTTTAGACACTGAGGTAGATGAGATGAGAAGACACTCTTGCGTAATTTCCCGAATGCTGCCCAGCCGAGTTGGATTCGTCGATTGACCTCTTTCTCGAAGTTGGACCTACCCAATTGGATCACTTGTCCAGGTAGACGTATCTCGTCGACAACTTCGAGAGTTGAGTTCCCAATGGATACTGGATATTGCTTTAGGTTCTGATAAATCCCCCACGCTTGCTGGAAGACCAGGCCTAATATTCAGTCTGCTTGTGCTCTTCCAAAATTTAGAAAAATCTTTCGATGCGCGTTGTGTGGCAAGAATGTCCATTTCTATTGATACTGATTTTTCAAACACCAATTTAATCTACTTTTAAATATCCTCTAGATTCGCACATTTGTTTATAAATAATACCAGATTGAGGCCTATTACGCGTTAACCACGTAGGTTTTAATTTTTGCATCAAGATGCGCACTCCGAACGTGCTAATTCTACCCAGCCACACGCCAGTCATGGTTGCCGCGGCTCTCACGAGGACGAAAAGTTTTAACTGAGCAGGTCTGCTTAGAGGTTTCCGTCAATGTACTCCAATGTCATGATACATATTATCTAATATATTTTTATGATCTATTATTTTACAGTGTTTGTGACAATGTGAGGACATTGTCTAAATTGATCTGGAAAATGCATGTCTCTTAATTTATTATTACATAATTCACGATATTTAATTATTTGAGCACTATCTTTATCATCCGAAATTATATAATTTTTGTCGAAATTATTATTATATATCCTTATTTCTAATAACATTATTATTACAATTTATTATTAATGGCAAATGATCTGAGCAATATACATTATTATAATCTATTTCAACATTTACAACAGTGTTCCAGGCCGATCGAGAGACCAGGCAATGGTCCAACCATCGCTGGGAGCCATGAGCTTCGCTAACGAATGTGTAATTGTCCGAGCCTAACTTTAATATTTCCATATCGGCACAAATCCATTTCTGTTAGCAAATAACTTATCAATTCATTACAAAAAAGTTCATTAGGGTGTGCATTAAAATCACCCAACACCATACAACCGAGAGTAGGTAATGAAGTAGAATACTTCATTTCTCTCCACTATAGCGCATATTTCACCAAGACAGTCGGTAAAAACAGGCAAATTATGCAATAAATTGGTGGGCATACCTCCACTAAAAACCACACTAAAAACCAGAAAAGAATCACAGAGCGCACCTTTGATTGCAGTAATGCGAGGGCTGTTGCACTGTAACACAAGCACTGATTTTGAACATATCCTTACGCCATAGTATGGCAACACCTCCGTATGGTCTTTCTCTTAAAATGCCCGCCGTCATGTCCACCGCCGATGTTCCTGTATATTCGAAATCACAGCTAACAATTCCAAGGAAAGGAATATCGTGCGGCAGGAGCCAAATTTCCTGAAGGGCAACTATATCAACAGTCTTACATAGATAATAAATATCTTCAACAGATAATTTCACCGATTTGCAGTTAAAGCTTGCAAGTGTTAGGCTTCTTTCCATACTTGCCACAATATAAAACAATCAATGAAATAAATCTAATCTGTTCTGTTAGTTGTGTCTGTTTCTTCTGTTTTGTATTGGTATGTATAGATCAGGCTTTACTTCCGGAGCTAGTTCCGTTTTCGCTTTTGTGTCTGAGGTAAACAAAACGCCTGTAAGTTATTCCAGTGGGCCAGAAAGCCCCGTCCAAAACACATCAAGTTTCTCTTTCGGGACATATAACTTGTATGAGTTATATCTTTTATCCGTCTTAATGTGCATTTTAAACAAGCTTACTGATTCGTTTGATTTCTCCTGTATGTAGGAAATAATATCTTCTACTGTCGTGTCTTTTGAAACATTCGATATACATAATGGTATTCTTATATCTACAGACTTGATTTTTCCGTTTGGGGCAATAAATGCTTTACCCATCCTACCGTAAAATCTGTTATTTTTTTTCTTATAACTTTCAGTTTGCCACCTGTTTTCCCCTACTACCTGCCGCGTTTTGTTGTGGTAGTGGGCTTAGTACATTGTGCGATGGAGTGAGTCACGTTCTCGACTGGCGTCGTGAGATTCGAGCTGATCGTAGGGCAACGCAACGCTCCTGCGCATGATGTCGTACCAGACTCGACCACGCGCCTGTATCCATTTCTGTCCTTGTCGGACGAGATAAGGTTCGTAACCGTGTGAGCGAGTCCGCCTGATCCGATACAAAATTATTTTCGCCCTCACATTTACTCGCGTCGTAACGGTGAATTCACAGCTGATGACGGTTTCGAGATGTTTTATTTTCTAGAGGGTAACCCTCAATTCTTCTAAACACCAGTGCTTGGCTGTGAGATTCTGATGATAATTCTTCCACAGGGAAACCTTCATTTGTAGATTCCGATGGCATATGCGGCAAACCAACTGACCGCTATTGTACATATAACTGTCGTACATTTGTGCACCTCTTTTTTTGTTTACACAATCATAATTCGCGAAATTGCTATCATAGTCCTTGTTGTTCACTATTGAAGCCAGTAACGTCAACATGATTAATAGTAATCGGCGGTAATTTATGGAGATCACGATCAACAACAATAGGTATTTCATCCAAGTTCACTCGTTTTAACAAAATGATCACGTCCTCCAGGTCTTGAAGTTGTTTCCCCTCATTTTTTCGTAACTTTATTTTTGTACTAGGCACACAGTCAAACGGCATCTTTTGGCTTCTGCTATTTCTTTTATCGTAAAACTGGTTGAGCAAATCTGAAGTATGCTTTTTATCCATCACATCCATTTTTGTTTGGATGAATGCAAGAACTTCGTTTATCACAATATTGTTGGTATTACACTTCACTACGTTACAGGCCATATTCGTATCGTAAATGGACTTTCGATATTTTTTAAGGGTCTCGGGTCTATATTTGGGGTCTGATGATGTATTCTGTATCTAATTAAACAATGCTGCAACCCTTATCAGCTTGGGCTCCTTCGATTTGTCTTGAGACCTTAGATACCATCTCGGACCGACTGGAACCTTTATAAAAACAATTCAAACAAGCCCAAACTCTATGATGTTTTGCCGTTTTATTGCAGAGTTCCCATGGTTACCTACCAGCTCCATCATCCAGACCCTGAATATGGGCTAGAGTCAACTTCAAACATATTAGCATTGTAGATAATTCTTCATTCTTCGGTTTCTAGTGCCTTTATATCTATTACAATGAATCGATATTCGCCAGAATCGTTTAACGCCAGGAGATGGACAGATGACCGGCTACCTCCATCCTTAAATACTGGCAACATTGCAAAAGTTGGAAAACGTGTTTCCGTTTTTATATCCTTTAACAGAAATTTAATTAAATTCACACATTGCTTTTACTATACTCAAATAGTGTCATTTTGTGCCTCAATTCACATATTTCCTACGTGCTAGTCCTATCAGGAAAATAAATAAAAATTTTAAACTATTTAACACCACTCTTAAGAATGGTTTAGAAAAAAAATACATTTTGATAATTATTCTTGGGCTCAGGCTTCGCTTACTATTCGTTTTGGTGGGATCGGAATTTGCCAAATTTCTAGTTTAGCCTTCCCCGCTTTTCTCTCCTCTTTGCATAGCACTTCCGTATTAGCCGGAAAAATATTTGAACATCCTTTCCAGCTTTCTGAGGTGAGAGAGGCGGAGGAGTTTTGCCAAAGTCTCTGTCCTAGAGAAAGTATTCCAAAGAAACGTCACCAGCCAAAACTTTGTGATGTCCCTCTTGCGAGAGACTTCTACTATTCTTTACTTCAAAATTTTGTCAGTGACAGGGGTCGTGCAAGGCTCTTTGCGGTTTCCTGAAAAGATTCTAGTCACTGGCTTCATGCTTTACCGTCAAAAAATTTGGGCACTCTTTTCGATAGTGAGCCTTTCCGGGTGTGCCTTGTAAAATATTTACGTGTCCCTGTGCTTATTCCCCGGGAACTTTTAGTTTGGGATGCAACTTGTGTCAATACTTTGGCCCCCTTCCATCTCAGAGAATCAGCCCTTAAACGCCAAGCGTCGCAAGTACGTCTCGGTTGCAAGTGATTATGTGTTTGCGCCGTTTGGCGTTGAAACATTTGGGCCGTGGAAACTCAAAAAATTGCGCCAAAATTAAATTTTGTAACAGCCAATAATAAAACTGGCTGGTTATTAGCTCAAAGGATTAGCATAGCTATCCAAGGCGGCAACGCAGCCAGCATCATAGCCTCATTGCCGCAACGAAATGGTTTGGTTTTTGGATAGGTAGATAGATTTTAAGTATTTTTTTTATGTGGCATGTCTCAGTTTTATTTTTTCTTGATTGTTATTAAAAAATAATTTAATGGAATAACAAATCAAATATTATCAAATTCCAACAGTAATTACATACATACACATTGAATTGTTTTTTTTCCGACTAAGATCGAACTTACCAAAAGTCCCTATAACATTATTTTCTTCCCATACTATGAAGTTATTTAGGCTGACATTCTTTAAGTTTTTAAGTGTAAGTACAGTACAAGGATCTTCAGGCCGATAGATGACATTGACAGGGGCGCTATCATTGAATCAGGGGTAGCCATAGCAAAAACACTCCCTTGTTTTAGGGAGTTCATAAAGCTGCTCAGAAAACTAATATCTTTTTACGCAACCGTGGCAAAGTTAAAGAGAAGGGCTCTTATTCAAACCAGTAATAAGCATGATGGTACAGTATGTCATATATGTTCCACCGATTTAAAACACTGAACAATTACATATATAACAAAAATCGTTGAAATTTATAACTTAATTAAGGAGTTCAGCTTTACGGCAATAAAAATAATCATTTTATTTTAAACATAAAGTAACTACGAAAATGAAACATCAGGCAGATGTTAGATTTTTTTTAAATCTCTTGTAAGATTCGGGAGATTTGGCTATACTAGATCGGACAACCACAGTTCTAAAGATGACAGCGTTAGTTCTGATTTTCGCCGTCGACAAAAAGTCCATGGTCCATATCGCACCGCAAGTTATAGTACTGTCAAGATGTACATCATTGGTTTAGAATGTTTTAACACTCATAGTGTCATATTTTATATTTTTAAAGATGAAATGAGAACCGAATTGCGCACGGCCGGAACTTGAACCTGCAAATTCTGGCCCGGTTACCCAGAAGTACATCCGCCAGTATACATTAGTTCCGAAACACATACAGTTCTTCGAAAATAGGCATTATTTTCAAAAAGTGAATGGTTTTTCGAATGGCACTCTTGTTTTGTTAAATATCTTCTTTACGTATTTTAGATTACCTTCCTATTATTACACCCCCGTCAAATCTATACTTAATATTAAACTATAGTTGACGAGTTTGTTCGTTTATCAGGAACTACTGGTCCAATGTAAAATAGGGTTGTGTTGGATAGCTTATTTATTGGTGAAAGCTTTATGCTATAGAACATGATGCTTTAAACAACACGCTGTTTCTCCTGACCTGGTGAGGTTATTTAATACCTACCACAGGCACCAGTCATCCAAGTAACTTCAGTAAGAATATTGCTAATATTCTATTTGTGGTCAAAAATATTTTTTTTATATTACTATTTTTCATTTGACCGAGCAGGGTAGCGCAAAATTCACAATAAATAATTATATAGGCGTCATAATTTTTGAAATCAACCAATTATATGGAAGTCTACATCATTCTATCGGCACCTATATCCTTTTAAATTATTTGAATCACATCTTTGCATTTATAATATTAAAAAGTCGATCATAATCAGAAATAGCGATAAGGAGTTAGTTATGTCCTGCTCACACATCAACAGGTAGGTTTACTTAACTTTAGATATTTTTACTACTACTACTGAAGTCAGTTTTCTTATATAAAATAAACAAGTACGATCAGCTGGCAACCCTGTGCAGGGCTAGACAGGCCCAACGCCGCTCCCGTGGGAAAGATTTCCCTAATGTTTTTCGCAGAACTAACATAGCATTTGAATATCTCATCATATCTCGATTTTTTATCTTTCGATTTCCTTCGCCCGCTGTGCAAGTTTAATCTTTTTATGCGAATCTCCTAACTTGTTTCTTATTCATTCTAAACGGCTCGGGATTTGGGTGGCTTCTATTTCAAATAATAATAATAGTAATAGTACCTCTAACCGATTTGGAATACGGTGGCCAGTCACAACGACTTACCGACTGCGCGGGACATATTATAATGCAAAAGTGTGTGCGCAAACACAGGTGCACTCTCTAATCCTGTCACTCTCATAGCCCGATGGGACAGCAATCTGACAAGACCGGATAGAGATCAGGCGCAGGACCAACGGCTTTACGTGCTTTTACGAGGCAATGAGGTGAAACACCGCCAACATCCAAACTCTGGGCTACACTGAGAATTTCTGAACAGAAAAAACGCAGGTTCGTATTTTTGGTCCAACCCGGGTTGAAATCAACTGATTGAACTCGGGCCTCTGGCGCAGCCATCGCTTTAAAGTGCGACCCTCTACCGCTGCGCCACCGAGGCTATTTCAAAATAAACTTACAATGAAAGACAAATGATATGAGACATATGTTCTACTACTCAAACAAAAGGAACAAACATGACTAATTTGGTACGTTTGTACACCGTCGAAATAATTTATTACACATTAACTGCTTACCTATTCATAAAATCAACGCTATAAAAATAATTCA
>CAWUPE010000814.1:0-23308 GCA_963924145.1 Pyrausta purpuralis
GGATAAGGCGGAGTCGTCGTTTGTAGATAACGTTCGATCGGTGTTATCTTATTACTTTCTAAAGTTAGATGAAAAAAACACGTAGTTAACCTCTGGCAGCGAGAGGCAGGCCACCGGGCCGCAAGGCCGACGGGTCTCCGCCCGCGCCCGCCGCCGCTGTTGCGTGCGTGAGTGCGTACGCACCGACACACACTGTCTATATTATAATGTACATCTGTATATTGAGGTGTAATCAATCATTTATCAAATGACTTTTACAATATTGATACTTTTGCAATATTTTAAATAATAACCTCTATTCGTGTGCGGGCTCTTTGCTGTTTAATGTTACAGAATCTTACGGATCGGTTAATCAATATTCAATGTAATCATTATGTTTACTACAATTCAATGTAATCATTATGTTTACTACAACGCATGCATCGTTAATGCATTGTGGTTCTACGACGAAGCAGGTGTCATTGTTCTCGTTAGATTTGGTCAAGGTAGAGTTTTGTTTTTTAATTATATCAATTTGTTTTTATTTGATGTAATCTGAATGCTAGGAGCTGCATTAAAAATTGTATATATTTGTGGGCCAGTTCGCGGCGCCACGTCGGCTTTTGAAGTCGCAGTGCATAAATCAGGCGGGTGTTGTCGCTTGCGCGAGAGTTGGCGCCAGCCGCCCCGCGCCCAACTCGATCCTTTTGTTTTGATTCGCTCCCGAAGTCTCGACACCGAGAGGCACGTTTTATTTCGTATAAAATTGGGAATTTCCACGAGAATTCGGGTCAGCATTTAGTTACTCAAGTCTAATAGCTAATGTTTTGATGACGGTACCAACTAAGATGTCGTCGTAGAGTCGCTATTAAGATATCTTTAACATCGTATTAGGTAATGCATCGAAGAAATACAAAGTAGATCGAGTCAGCTATAGTACTGTTTTAAATTGTTGCATATAATTAATTATATAATATTTTTATTGAAATTTTACCATTTACATGTACGTACTCTACATACGGATATGGTACTCTATAAACGGATATGACGTAGAGTTCGGGACTAATTAAATACATTGAGGTTGAACCAACTTCTTTTATTTTCGCTTAAGATGAGAGGGTATATTGACTAACGTTCAGTGCGTGTTGGCTGGAACTACAGTAGATCCCAATAATAAAATCACCGGCCGGAAGTCGATGCGTCACGCTTACGTTTTCGTCTACTCGTGCTCGTGTGTGTGTACTAACTGGTGTGTGCCAGAATGTAGCATACACTGCATAATATTTTGGGTTTCGATTGTTTAGCACTGCAACCGTATTTGATGCTGGTACGCAAAAGTGGTGCGATCGAGCGACGATTTGTTCCATAACAGACGGTCACGCGCCATATTTTCAAAATTTCTCTCAAATATTAGTTTAACGTTGCTCTAAACTTGTATAGTGTTACTGATTATTGGTGTGTGCGTTTATTTACGTACGCGAGCGCCGACTCGTCCGAGATTCAAATTTAGAACGCCGTCTCCGCCATGTTGTTCTCGGTGAAAAACCTACGATCCATCGTTTGGGAACCGTGGATATGTCACAGAGATATCGTTATCTGAAAATACTGAAACTCTTGGAACCGCTGTTTTTATTCTCATTGCCAAAACTAATAAGTACTCAGAGACTGCAAACAACTCTGTATTATCCTGAAATTCATTTTCCTGAAACGCATTTATAACCATCGCAATCGCATTTTCATGTCTTTCGTATGGTTCTGACTAGACTGCTTTCACAGAAATAGAAGACGGTTTAAAAGACAACTTCCACTGTATTAGCTTTTCGTTTTCGTATGTTTCTTTTTGCCGTAAAACAATAAATAAAGTTGAAAAAAAAAAAACCAAGCAAATCACATGTAACAGTATCATTTAAAATGTACTTAATTGTACGTGTGTTATCGACTGTGCGCGAGGTAGGTAATAAATAAAATGGAATCTTAATAGTAGCATTAACAAAGATAATACTAGGAGGTAGGTATTTGATCGAAAATCGTTGGCGCCACGTGTGTACGTGTACTTGCGTAGGCTAACAAGTCAATTTAAAAAAGTTTTAAACGATTTTCTTCCTTATTTCTTTGCCAGAGGAGATCATACCAAAGTTATATGAATGGTAGGAAACCATAATGTATGATGTGAATGAATGAATGAGTCACGCTCGGAATTGGATCAGTTATTCCACAGATTGTGTGGCTAGTACTTGGGAGGACAGCTCTCGTATCGCACATGATGTATTATTGCTAAATAAACGATGTTTGTTACACACAGAAGGAACATACAATTAATGAAGTTTTCATAGAGTTAGTAGTTTAGTTGACTAACAAATGTTGTGTTGGAGTCATCTTGAAACAAAACCTGAGTTAAAGATGCCCCTCACCAATTTTCCACTTACTTTCCCATATTATTGTCTTGAATTGTATTGTGAGCAGAGATTAGTAAACAGTTACCCTGTAGGTACTTCTAGTCTACTAGTACAACTAGTAACGTCATATGTATTGAAAACATTTACGATCTCGCATTTGTTTCTAAATACATGGATAAGTAATTAAAATATAATACGTATGATTACGTTCGTATATGTTTTATATTATGAAGGTAAGCTTTGAAAACTTCCTGTAATGAACTTATACGTGTATAGTCGTCAGCTATCCCCTAATACAACTGTATGTGGTGCCGCAGTGCTGTGCTGTTGCAGCACTACACTGACACACGTAATGTGTGGTACATTTCAAACTTATTGAGGTGAGGATAGAACTTATTTCCGACGTATTTGATGTATTTGAATAGAATTACTTTTTTCAATCCTTCTTAACTCCTTTTTGAGTTTGGTATCGTTATATTTTATATTCTATATTATTAATGTAGTCATAAGTCGTCTGAAGCCCTGAGAATCAGTAAGCTCAAGTGGCATTGGGCTGGGCACATAGCGCGAAGAACTGATGGCTGTTGGGGCAGAAAAGTTCTAGATTGGATTTATTTATATAGTCATAAGTTTTTATTACGGTCTGTTAAAACCTTTGAGGTGCCTCCAATGACTAAGGAATATTTATTTAGCATAATTATGTTAAGAAAATCATCATAACATGAAGCTTTTAAAGCTAACCTTCATAATGAAACACTAAATAAAAATATTCATCTAATAATAGTTATGATACTGAAAAGTAAGAAGATTAACTGCAGATTACCACTATAAAATATGTTTGGACAACTGTTTAAATATGATATGGCTAGTTTCAAATCAATGTCTATCAAGTCAAATGACATAAGGGTGACTTACATTTCACTTTAGAAGCGTAACATTTAAACATTCGTTCAAACCTTGTTTATTTATTTATGGTAAGGCCTTAAAAGTTTTCGAATATGTAACTACGTACGAAATTTTTTTAGTCTTAACCTAGTGTTACATTACATCGATAGTCGCGATGTGTAGAGTTTGGCTAGGCGAGACAAAGATGTAGGCTAGCCTAGTCGCAGGTGTATTCTCATTGTTGACGAGTCGGCACACTTCGGCTAACGGTACCCGCTGTTTACGCCGCAGCCACTATTTATCTCTCGGTTTACGGCATATTTGCATTTCAACGCACAGCTCAGATAAGTCTCGAGTTGTTCCGATGCAAATGCACTACCATAATATACACACAATTTGTCCCGTAAAGTATGTTTTTCCAGCCCCGTAGACTCGTAGTGCTACGAGTTAGGTAAAATTTGTCGCTGAGCTTTCGGAAAAAAACCCAATTAATATAAAGATATATTTTATAATATACATTCAGTTCTAGTTTTTTTTATTTTTTTCTTTCCCTGCTACGTCTGTTTTATCTACAACATATAAGTATTATAAACGGGTTATACGTTTCCCAACCAATAATTTATACTCCCTAACTAAACATTAACGCAATCAGCGGCGTTACGTAATCGAGCTCGGAGAGCAAATAAAGCTGCTTTATTTCGAGGTTGCAGTTGTTGTTCATTGTTGTCTGTAGTACTTGCTAGCAGTAAAAGCAGGGAAATTACGCGCACTCGAGGATGTGCGTCCGACATGACGCGCGCGCGGCTGCCGCCATCTTCGGACAAGCCGCAGCAGATTGTACTCGATTTAACTAGCTAATTGACTTGTTTATCTCAATCCAACAAAGCGCCAATAATGTACGTTATGCGATTGCAACCAGCTATATCAACGCTTCACTTACGAGCATGCAACAACCCCAAGATGCAACCGCACACCGAAAATTATGTTTGCACGTCATTCAGTCAAAGCAATAGCTCAAATAAACACTACCCGACTAACTGTAACGTAAAGTAGGTGTCGTAGATATGTAATGTATTGGCAGCTGAATGAGATTTGGGTGTTGCTACTCAACCATCATAGTTATTTTAATGTTTATGCTACGTCGGCGGACGCGGTGCCAACTTTATTTTCCGTTTAATTGAAACACGAGGCATTTCACCGAATTCGTCATATTGTGCCCGCGATTTAGTTTACGAGTCTTACTTTGTTGCACCGAGAGTTTATGCGCTTTTGAGTGGCTGTCGACGGTGAAAAACGGTATTTTGCACCGTTTATGGATTAAATTAATCGTGTGTCGTTTGTACGTGTCCCGTATAATTAGTTACTGTCCGTGCGACCTGCGCGAGCCAATAAAGTTTAGCCGTGAAATAAAACAAAAGGTTTATCTGTATCAGGCGGTTGATGAAAGCTTTGTCGCTACAATGTGTCATTCTGAAGGCCCTTTCGATTTCGAGCGTGGTTGGACCGGCTCCTGCTGGGTCTTGGGTAAGAGCAGAAGGCCTTCGCGCGAGAGAAATGGTTGCCGTTTCTTTCCCAGGTCTCGTTGTTGTTGCGATTGTTCTACTACGACGACCTATTTTAATTCTAATTTCGTGAGGCTTACACACGTATGTCATGTCGTACGGCAGTTCACTTGTTCGCATTAAAACAAATTACTTACCTACTCGCTCTTGTTAACTGACCCATGTGTAACTACGTAATTTGTTTGTAAATGTAAATTCATTATTAAGCAAGTTTCATTAATGGTAGCGCCGACGACGTGATCTTCAGCACGAATTAAATAAATAGAAATACACGTTTACCCGTTTCTATGACGTGCAGATTGTAACTAACGATTTCCGGTTACTATTTATGGAATTACCAGTTAGTTTATTGAAACCTACTTAAAACTGAATAATTACATTTGTACTAAATTGCTTTTTGGAAAAATTGCCCCTGAACTAAATTTCCTTTTGTCCAATAATAAAGCTTGCTCGTTTCTCGCTCAACGGATAAGTATTGCTATCCAACGCGATAACGCAGACAGCATCCTCGCCTATTTGCCTCACGGACGATTTTATTTTTGATGAGGTTTTTTCGCTACTAGTTTTTGCATGTATTTTAGCTTATGTGGTTACGAAATTCAAATCCGTAACTACTACACAACAAGGATATGCATCAATGCAATTAAACATGCTTCCCTTGAGAAAATATGGTGCTAGAGCGATGACTAACGTCACCCAGGTGTTCCTCGCAGTTGCCAATTTTGATGTTAGGTTTCTGAGAACGGCCGATTACGTGTTTCGCTTACGGGGTGTGAGTAAATAGTGTGATTGTGTACAAACACGATGCGCCCGCGCCGGTGCACTGCGCCTCAGTTGATGATTATACGGCGCGACTGATCATGGTCTCAGAAAAAGTACGATAGATTTCTTTTCAACTTTCTTTTGCACTATCTACTTCTGTATAGCATATAAGATCAAGCAATCACTGTCGCATTTTTAGTAAACGGTTCAAGTTTTTACTCGGCTCTTTTTATATCTTTAAAATTTTTGTAACCTCAATCATATAATTTAAAACGAATTCAATTTCATTCATCAGTAAGCAAGAGTTAGTTGCTTATGCATGTCGTATTACACAACTATGAACGACTTAATAAGCCTAGAGCCTGTTGATCGAATTAACCTCAAGTTCACTCAATCAATATTTGCGATCGATCGTGTCGATAGTTGTCATGCAGTCGTGCAGAAGTCGGGTCGTGTAAACCTCGCATTATAGCAGATCGGTTGTTGTTATGCAACCAGAGCTCCACGCAGCCTGTAACTGAACACCTCTTCGGTACATCCCTCCCTCCCACCCTCCCCCACTGCTACTTCTGCCACTGAGAACTTCGGTGCAGCTAGGTATTATAATCTGTGGCTGGAGTGTCGTAAGTAGGTAATATGAATAGCTATAGTATATCAAAACTGCGCAACGTTAGTTTGCAAGTAACTGTCGATAATCAACATTTTGTTTAAAGGATTATGTTTTTTTTATAAGTCTAACTCAAAATAACAATAAAAAATGTCTCTCACTGAATTGAGTATTACGTGAAATTAGTCAAAAGTAAGCACTTGATTAAATCCACAAAACTGCGACGGATAAACCACAAATAACATCGTATGATAAATGTTTCGGTCTGATCAGCAAAATTTTCAGTATTAAAGTCAGGCATATATCGTAGACGTAAGTTCAATGCTGTATTTCTGGAGTAGGTGTCTTTTAAACAAGTAATTTTGATAGAAAAACAAAACCAATTTAACACATTACAGAAACATACACGTGACTACTTACACGTGGTATCAGCTTGAAAATTCAACGTTACGGAGAGTTTATGTAACTGAAAGTCGTACCTACATATTTATTTATAATTTATTCAATAAAAATTGACCGTACATTACGTAACTTAAACTGCTTACTTACATTACGAGCTCATAATGAACACAAATAGTTTACATTTAATGAAGTCATATTATTTAACTACCTTATGGTTGAGGTAAGGCCTTTGCCCAGCAGTGGGATGTTACAGGCTAACTTTACATTACTATTATTTAACTTTCCAGAGTTATTTGTGAAATAATGAACTAAATTATAAAAACTGTTAATGTTAGGTATACATTAACAGTTTTTACAATAACAAGTAAGCATGATTCCTTTAATTTCAAAAGGCTAAAATAGGTAAAGCATACATAATATTTTCCCGATCTGCAAACGAACAAGACTTACTCTGCGATTAACCCTATTAGCAAAACTATAATGGGCTCTGCGCATTCGCCCCGTAAAAATAAACAAATGCGGCACGCGACCACAACTGCAGAGTCTTGGTGGTCTAAAATTATACCCAGCTGCATTGACCGCTAAAGGTTAAGGCAGAGGGATAAAATAATGAATTAGACGATAAGCGCATGCAGCGAGCAGGTGCCGGGCACAGGTGGAGCCGTGACACAGCCAACAGCTGATAGCCAGCCCAAGTTCATTACCGCTCCGCGCAAATCGATCCGTCGTGGTAACGCCCCCACCCACTTTCGAATGCAACACTTTCTTATCTTACCGCCCGTGAATGTTCGATTTGGACTGCCGGAACATATGGCTAGTTTTTTTTTCACATCCGCACGATTCTGCACAGCTCCTTCCCCGGCGCAGCTGATATTGAATACCAATTTGAGTGTGTAGGTTACCATTATCAAGAGCATTTACGCACGCTCTAATTTTGAACAATATCCTACGCGTAGGTACTGCTGATAACGTAAGCGCCGATTACTCATGCTTTATTGCCGAGGCAGTAATCATCGAGCGCGTGTGTTGACGTAGTATCGTATAGGTTCTATGAGTGTTGTGTTTGAGTGCGTATTGCAAATAGCCTTTAGCATCCTAAAAAGGGGTCGTCGCGCCGGTGTGCCGTTCTCCTTGTGACGAGCTGACGACTGACTACCTACTTTCAGCGAAGAAAGTAAAAGAGCCATTCATCATGCGGCCGCGGCTCCTCAGTGGGTCGCGCACGCCGTGTCCGGTTTGCCTACAAATTGGTCACATCGACCGCTAAGTGGGAAGATTCGGCTCACACGCCGCCGACCGGTGCTAATAACTTTATAATGCCGTCTTTCTGAAAAAATATGTCCTGGCTGAATTGATGAAAGCTTAGTAAAATTGCAGTTACGGTTTTAAAGCCCGTAATATAAATAATATACCTTCATCTATAAGTCGGCGTACTGTAATTTCTGTACACTTTACAAATGTGAGATCATCATATATAGCCAACATAAATCTGTTTTCTTGATTTTGATAGTATAAATCGTTGCTACCAATTAATAGAGCGACGTTTTACATGATAATCGTATGTATTTTTTTACCATTTTTCCTTGACATTTGGTCTTTACAGTTACAATTTGTTATTTCCAGTCACATAACAAAGACGACGACGTGGGATGACCCGCGTAAGACGCTGGCAGCACAAGCGGCTAGCACCGTGCAGCATCAGAGCGCGGAAACGTTGCTGCCGCAGCCCGCCGCCGCGCCGGCCATCACACCTGCACCTGCACCAGGTACCTACTTATTTATTAATTTAAAACTTCATGCGCAAACGGTAATTGTACATGCGGACTCAATGCTATAAGTATTCTCTTCTAGTCAAACAGAGAAAATACGGGCGGGGCAAATGAAGTGATGGGACCTAGAATAGGAAATAATACTGAGGTACGTTTTACAAAAGTACTTCAAACTTGGAGGTTATTATTCGTCTGAATTAATGAAGTAACATGAAGAATATTATTTACCCTGTTTGCTGTATTAAAAGTATGCTGCGCAAACAATACTTACAACATTCAAGAGCTGTGGATTGATACAAATAAAAATGTGGGAATCCTTAAGCTAGAGATAGCATAAAAATAATACTTTACCCTAGGATTTACAAATCGATTACGACTCCCTTGCTACGAACTGCTACTAGGCTACGAACCTCAAACTACAATCCTCAGGTTACAAAAACCTGCGTAGCTAACATAATACTGTTTTGTTCAGAGCTGCCCTTGTCAATTTGCCAAGATAATTAATATTCGTAGATGTTTGCAGAGGCTTATTGAGATTATAGTGATCTGAGTTTCAAAATGAAATAAGAAGTCTTTCAACTAAAATACTATTGATTGATCAGTGAATGTTTACTACAAATCTCGAATAGATTCTGATTAAGGGTTATCATTTAATCAATCAGTAGCATTGATATGCATATAAACATTAACTACTTACTATGTAACTCGTTAATATATAATACAAATCCCAACTAGCACACAAGCAGCTTTCACCGCCATTATAGAGCTTCTTAGCGATACAATGGCCGTTGAAAAGCTTAAACCAACTCCTCAGCCTGTATAGCAACTTATTCTAATGCCATTATACAGGTAGGCGATACAGTGGCCATACAATCGTAATCATTTACACTAAACAGTTACAATGGTATCTTGTCCCGTTATTCTACAGGTGATGGAGGTATAGTAGCGTTGTGAACACTCCTTTACCACTAGTAGAGCTATAAATGATTTTTTAGAAGGTAGGTATGAGTGTTTGAAAGGCGCTATAGGATGCTACTTAATCACTTTGAGTGGAAAAGGGAGTCTCTATAGATTCTTAAGGCCTATTATAGTGTTTATCACCACTCTTGTAGCGTCATTACCTACAGTAGAGTTAAAATTACTCTGTAGTAGCGCTAAAGGCGCTATATTTGAGGAAATGAACTCTTTCGTAGCGCCAAGCGCGTTATAGTAGTGGTTTTAATTACTTAAGACGATGAGTAATACGTTTATAGCGTTGCCGTAGCGCTTTAAGTGGGACAGGAGCGGTTTCAAATGCTTTGAAAAACGTAAACGTTGTCATCCATTTTGAGTTATCCCTAATAATATGACAACTATTTTCAACAATAACAATAACAACGCCCACATTGATATCGAGTTATTACAACTACTTTATGGTGTAGTTTCGATATTATTTATTCATAAATGACTTATCTATTGGGAAGTCTTAATAAGTGGTTTTAATAAAATAAGAAAACTACGTCACCAATATTATAAAAGTATTATAACACTAAAAACGTATTATCTTGTTTACGTTAAACTGTTTACTGTTTGCGTTAAAATCTAAGCGAAAATACATGTATATATTCACAGTAAACTGATACTCGCAATAAATATGTCACAGTAATAATATATTCAAACTTACCTTTCGAGTTTATATATTTGAAAAACTTCTGACAGACAACACCTTGTTTCATTTGCGCTGATTTAAAATCAAAACTATTATTTTTTCATAAGTATTTAGTTTTAGTCACACAATTGCGATCAAATACGACAAGAGCTGCAGTATAGCGCTACAAAACATAATTTTACTCTTGCAGCGTTCGCTACACCTTTTTAAGCGTCATTGTATATCCATTAGCGTACACAACCACTCTTATAGCGTCATTGTACAAACATTAACGTACATCACCACTCTTGTAGCGTCATTATACGGCGGTTCTAACTGTTATTTCGCTGCTATAGCGCGATTGTAGAGCTGATACCGTTATAAAAAGTGCCTATTTTAGGGTTAGAGTAGCGCTATAGCAGTTTATACGGCTGCTATATGGCTTATCTATACAGCTAATGCCGTAATCGACAACCTCTTAACGGCCACTGTAGAGCTTCTTATAGCGCTTGTGTGCTAGTTGGGAAGAATTCATAATTTTAAATAACACTTAAGATTTATACATTTTACCTACACCTTCAACGTAAGGTTGATTTTCCATTTTATCAGCTGAATGATGTCACTTTCGTTTAAAGTTTTTTAGAAATATTATGTACTTTGTTAAAAAAGAGACAATTATCTTGCAAGAGCATGTACTTTGGTCGGTTTTCATCGGAAAAGCAAATAAATTCATTGCAAACACACAAGCAATTTATCATGACTGCCACATTTTTGGACGTACCTACCTAATTATTACATGACTTATGTTAAGATCATTTAATATCTTATGATAACGATTCTTCCCAATCTAATACACAATTGGAGATAAAACGCTATCGTCATGCAAAGACGAAGATTCTTTTGAACTGTTTGTATTTTTCAAACCCTAGGAACGTTTGTGTACTAAAAGGGAGTCACCGTTTATCCACCATTCCGTATTCACGTGATCTAATTGGCTACACAGTCGAGTTTAAAATTATCATGGAACTGAAATAAAAACAAGTAAATAACCCGAATTCTAAAACTGATTTTATGACGGGAATTAACGCGTTGTTTCCGTCGGTCGATGCGAGACGAGCGTTGAAAGGTGGTCGGAAAATACATCGGTGTCTCGGCGCCGGGCGCGTGCGCGCGCGCAGCCGGCCCTGGCTGCGGCTTTCAGCGCTTGCGACACATCCGCCGGCCACGGCTACCCGCACTCTTCTCTTGCCCACTCTCACAATAAACAAACATTCATCATATTCCAGAAAATTTAAAGTCCCTTCTTTTTAAACCTGTTACACGTACTCCGCTCAAATTAGTCTACAGCTGACACGTTGATTCCGAGGCGTCGCAGTCACGTGCCCTCGCACCTATTTGTGCATTCTTTCCGATAGTTTGCCTTAGTACGTGCCCTAGTCACGTACATAACTGTCGACGTTGGTCAAACAAGTGACTAGCTCCTTGTTAGCCTTATCACAGTGCAGGAGAGACAATCTATGTAGATCAGGTAACAAAACAAATAAATTGTGTTTTCGTAGCACATTCTTCCGTAATCTGATGACACGGTCCTATCTTTCGTGGTATCATTTCAAGTGAAATTGCTTTCTTATTACGTTCACGGCTCTCGAAATATTTATCTTGTTATTCGCTCTGCTTGTGTTACAGCAGCATTTTTTACTTTGTTGGTAAGCTGGTTCCTATTAATGTGAAAGTAAAAACTTTCTGGGATATAAAACGGCTAACTTTATACATCAACTCGTTTTTAGAATGTTGTACCTGGGGTGCGATTGTGTAAAGCAATCGTATTCATTTGACAATTCAAAACGTACGGTATGATCTGTCAAACGGCAAAGAACAAAGGGTTTGACAGATCAAACCGTACGTTATGAACTGTCAAATGAATACGATTGCCTTACACAATTCCAGCTCTTGTATTGTATCCATAAAGCTTGGCAATTGCTTGAAGATGTCTTGAAGTTGTGGATTGCATGATAAAACGAAATGTTAAGTAACGTAATAATAACATAGTGCTTAGTCGCCTAACCGCCGCAGTTGAGTAATGGCGCTGTAAATAATGTTTAATTATACTGCACAGTGCAGCGCAGTCGCCAATAAGGAGGTTATCTTGATGAAATGTACGCGTCTCTTCATTTACCTATTACTGTTGTTTGCTCCTTGCATTTACAAGGGAAAATACCTCACATAAGTAATTATCAAATATGAGGTAGCAATTGTACATATGACAACCATTCTGATGTATTAGACGATTTTTTAGTACATCAACTGTCCTGATATTGTCACTGCACTCTGTACATGCCAAAAAGGGAAGAATTGAAGTAACAAATGGTTCTATATCGGTCCACATTTTGATCAATAAGCGTTATTCATCGGCTATTTGTGTATGATTGTAAAGTTGGCAGTAGTTACACGATCACCCACGGGGTGGAGGTGTCGCGACATCCGTCCGTGAATCACGAGCGCCCGCGCACCTCGCCTGGCGCCGTTGTTTTCTTGGAACCAGCTGCGGCAGCTTCCCCGTATCCACCTGATTTCTAATCAAGTGCGAGCTTCGCAATCGCGGCCTATTAGCCTTTATTAGCTTCTATAAAATCGCAGTTAAGAAAAATGCATTTCAGGAGTCCCTTGGTCCTTTCATGGCAATGGTATTGCAAAATAGACTCTGCCCTAATGGTGTTTGGTTGCTTCAAAGTACCTATTATGCCTGTCGGCACCTAAATACTACGACTATAATGTACTAAGATTTATTTACGGTGATCTTTTCTTTAATTTCAGCATCGAAGAGTACAAGTAGTAACACGACGACGGATCCACTAGGGCCGCTACCAGAAGGTTGGGAGCAGGCGACGACACCTGAAGGTGAAACCTATTTTATAAACCATGCCGCCCGAACAACGTCATGGTTCGACCCTAGAATACGTAAGTTAGCTTCATTTTTCTTTGACGTTGCTTACGTTTAGTGGATTTGATGTTGTTATGTTGATTGATGTTTGTTTGTTCGTTTCCAGCACAACACTTACAACGCACACCGGCGGCGAACGCCGGCTTGGCGGGCGGCGGCTGGGCCAACGCGTCATTGCAGGCCTGCCAGCAGAAAATACGCCTGCAATCGCTTCAACTCGAGCGTGATCGGCTCAAGCAACGCCAGCAGGAGATTCGACTACAGGTAAACAAGTTAACATAACTAATATATCAACGCGTGACCTCGAGTTTTCTAGTATATCATAGAAACCTTTTCGTCAAAACCTTGGGTACGCTTGGCATCGCGCCAGGCGTCGGCTTAGGTCAGTAGGACAGACAGAAGATTCGGTGTCCCGAAAAGTCATATCAATCAACGGGTTACTAAAGAGCTATGAAAATGTTTTCAGCAAGAGCTGATGGCGCGGCAGTCGTCGTCGATAATGTCGTCGCTGGCGAGCAGTACGGGGGCGGCGGCGAGCACGGAGCTGTCGCTGGACCCGTTTCTGTCGGGGCTGACTGACCACCAGCGGCAGGAGTCTGCGGACAGTGGTCTGGGCATGGCTGTTCCTCGAGTGGGCGACGGAGACGGGCTGTTCTCCATCCCACACACGCCGGAAGACTTTTTGGCGGGTATGGACGACCGCATGGACTGCAGCAGCGAAGCGGGCGCTAATATGGACTCCACCGATATGGCGATTGGCGATAACCTGGACTCTACAGACGACTTGGTACCTACCTTGCAGGTAACTTTGCTTACTGCTTGCGAGCTAATTAATTGATAGTCTACGTAGATGGACGATAGAAATCTGTGACCATGATTTAATTTTTCTACTTCTCGTAAGTACCAAAGTAGGTACCCACATCTGTGTTCGTAGACATATCCTTTAATTAAAATTAATCGTGAATAAAGCCAATGTGCTTACTAATTTATGCTTAAGGAGATCAGTTTGTTGTGTTTATAGTTACTAATATTATAATTATACCTATCTGTTAGTCCGTTCACATAAATGGGTATTATGGGAAATCCTCTTTCTGTTTAGATATACAATATTGTTTGTTTTCCTTAATAAACTTGCCATTATAACGAACGCAATAATAAATGACTCATTCATGGACTAAAATGGTAAAAGTTGTGTAACAGCAATGAATCAAACTGACGTCGTTTGTACCGACCCATTGAAGATTAGTTTAATTGTTTACATGATTTAATTATTTTACTTATATTTGACGCTGCGCTACCGCATACCTTTTTGTGATCTGTGTCGTACATAAGCACCAGTAAATATTTGATTTTCATATATCTATCTCTGTAAAATCAGCTACTAGTATTATATTATCTGTGGTAAAAACAAACATACACTTTTATGTCCAGTTACGAATTCTTGTTTCAATTAAAAACGACTCGGTTGCCATCGGGAAATATCCATATGCATACTATACTTTGTGTGAACTTAAAGTGTTTTTGTCCGTGTAGCACCCTATTTTTAACCGACTTCAAAAAAGGAGGAGGTTATCAATTCGACTGTATGTTTTTTTTTTTTACCATCATTTTTTTTTTGTATGTATGTTACCTCATATCTCAGTCGTTCGTCGACCGAATCGAAAAATTTTTTCACCTACTTAGAGGGTATACCTTCTAGTTGGTCCCATTTTTTCCATTTTGGGATCTGATGATGGGATCTTGGTGTATTTGAGGGAAACCCTCAAATATTAAAGGCACGTATAGTGTTTCTTTACTAGAATCTTAATGTTGACGTGTTGTTACGTCTGATAGTCAACATTTTGTGGGACTGAGCTGATGGTGGAACTCCTTAACGCCTAGGAGTTCAGTAATTATAATGACACAACTTATGATAGGTTATTTGTAGCTTCGTAAAAAATAGAATCATAAGGTGCAACTCCCCCCCCCCCCCCCCCTCTTATGTAATCACTAAAAATAAAGAAATAAAATAAACTTTAAAAAAAAGTAAAAACCGACTTCAAAACCAAAATGCACTAAAAAGTCTTAAATAAACTCTTCACCATTGAAAGGAAAGGAATCCGTTTTAGGCAAATAATTTCTTTTTGGAGTCGGTGCCATCACTTTGACCATCAAGCATCAACTATCACAGCACCGACTCCAAAAAGAAATTGTTTGCCTAAAACGGATTCCTTTCCTTTCAATGGTGAAGAGTTTTTTGGTATAACTGTTGTGTTGCTAACAAACAACTTGATTGATATTAATACATGTAATTAGAACATTATTATTTATTATTAACTATGTCATAACAAAAAAAACCTACGAGCCATTATTTATTAACGTTGTGTAATTGTTAAATTTCTTCTGTTGCTGTTAAATAAACACAACGTGCCAACAATTTCGAATTGACATACCTTCTATTTAGGACTATTTCATATTTTATCGATTTATTAAATTGCAAGAACTTTGATTCCCATTGCAAATGTTGTGTTTGTTCATCACTCATCACCAAATTTTAACAACCGGCAATTTTCTTTTTTCAGCTGAACGAGTTCACAAACGACATCCTTTTGGATGACGTTCAGTCGCTGATCAACTCGACTCCGAGCAAGCCTGACAATGTGCTGACCTGGCTGTAGGCACAGCCGCGCGGGCGCCGCTGCTTACAAACATTCAAATTAGGAATATCGTTAAATTTGCGTACTTACCGCTTCAAACGTCTACCGCCACAAGTCGGTGACAGAGGTGTACATTTCACTAAAATGACAATAGTGCAACGTGTGCTTGAATAGCGTGATTGTTATGTCCGTAGATTGTGACTGTAGTGGTATCGGCACCGTTACGGCCTCTGGTGTCTACGCACTTATTATTCAGAATTCGTTTCGTCGTCTCTGCATTTATTCGAATGAGACAGTGGAAGAATTCTGTGTGGTGAGTGTTCGCCGTTCGATTTACAAACGCGTGTTTGAGAATGAAGTAACTTTTTTAAATAAGTAAATTGCAATTGTGTATTTACATTGTATCATGTATATTTAAGGGCATTGAGTTAAACGGCATACGGTGAAGTAAGTAACCAAAAATTGTGCGTTGCTGAAGTAAAGCATTTTGGTAGCGTTGCGCTACCTATCGCAGCAACGGATGCCAAGGACCGAGGTAGGCCACGACTGTTGTGTGTGGCTAGTCACGTTAGGTACTAGAGGTCCGCAGAGGCCTTACATTGCAATGCTTCTTTCATAACTGAAAGAAGGTGAATTGCAACCTAATTCAATTCTTAAAATAGGTTTCCCATATTCTTTGTCTCTAAGACTATCGGAAATCCTATTAAGCATGCTATTTTTTTACTAATTAATGTATTATCAATTTAAGATTGTGATAACATCTTGACATAACAGTGCCTTATTGTGCCTTTAAAAAAATATTTATTGTGTTTTGTAATTTAGATAAATGTTAAAATATTTCTTATACACAACTATTGTCAAATTTTTGATGTATTAATTTGATAAAACTATTAAACTACGTATGTATGTAGGTTCTTATAGTTATGTGGTTTTTCGACTTACACCGTCCTTGTGTATTTTTGGAGATTATTGATAGATGTTAAGTTTTATCGTTAATTGTGAAGTAGATAATTAATGTTGGCAACTATTACTGTGGTTTAGTAATGATATGATTGGTATAAGTTGGTTAATGAGGGCACTCCGTAGCCGCGGGACCTTACTTCGCCAAAATATGACATGACTTAGATGATTCTTACAATCGTTTTGGAAAGTCAATAAGTAGGTAATTATTTGTTTATTTTTGCTACGTTTAGAGGTGTGCGGGAGACGTGTCGACTGTAGGGTGCGGACGGCGACGGGTAGGCCTGTGCAATATGGATCCGACGTCCAATTTGGTGCCAACTTAGATAGGATCAAATTTATTTCAATATTTTCCGTCGCCCAATCTTTCTTTATCTTTATTACTATGTGAATCTTTTATTCGTCTCTTATCTAAACGTCAGTTCTTCTCAAAATTACGTTTGTAGCCCACCTAGTCTGTAGATTTCTTTATTATGAGTGTGATGAATTCAGCTAGCTTGATTATTTACAATTCGAAATTAGGCCTTATGAAATGCTACATAGAAAACTTTGCCATATTAGTAAAATACTTTATTCTTATAAGACTTAATGTAATCTTCAGTTATGATACGAATAGCAAGTGTAAGCATCTGTGTAACTACTGTAATTAGAGGTAACGGTGCTGGGTTTATGATACATTTTTTTTGTATTCTGTAGATCCATTGTTGTACTTTATATTGTATTGTGTAATTCTTTGTACTCTGTAAGTGGATGCTTCACATATTGTTCGGTTCATTATTCTGCAATCGCTCCCTTCCCCGTGTTCGGCACTTCGGCGCCTCTGTCGGCCGAACACTCGCTCGTGGTCGTGTTGTATCATATCCTGCCTCATCACACAATATCTGTTCGTCGCTTTAATGACACATTGAGAAACATTCCATGTTGCTAACAGTCGGCCGGTCTGCTCGGCCCGCCCAAACAACGAAGAATAATATTCAGAACAATATATCGAGTGTAAAATATCGTTTATTTCTTAAGTATAGCCTTTATGATTTACAAACATATCTTTCAGTCTGATAGCAGATGCAAGTTTTCTCTGTAGTGTATGTAACATTACGTGTATCAATGTCATAACAATGAAATTCATTAAAATGTTAAGAGTAATGAATTAATTTACTTTTATTTCATTGTAAATAATTTGATAATCATAAATGAAATGAAATAAATATTTGTTTTAATACTTATTATTAATTTTAATACCCACCTTCGATATCAGAGCTCGTCGCGGATATTCTGTTGACGACAATAAAATGACTTTAAATTAACTTTCGCTAATTTCATGCAATTCAAGGTGATAGCTGAGCTTGGCTAAGATTATAATCTATACTAATATTATAAAGCTGAAGAGTTTGTTTGTTTGTTTGTTTGTTTGTTTGAACGCGCTCATCTCAGAAACTACTGGCCCGATTTGAAAAATTATTTTTATGTTAGATAGTCCATTTATCGAGGAAGGCTTTAAGCTATATAACATAAAGATGCGACTCACAAGACCACAGCAGCAATGAAAAATGTTGCGAAAACGGGAGAAAGATATTCCTTTTGAGAGCTTCCGCTGCGTACGCTGCGGAAACTGCTAAAGTTACACAAAAATCATGTATGACAAGATTGTTCAGCATTAATAGTTCTATAATAAAGTCCGCGACAGCATAAGTCTATCTTTTATGGTTGACTTACTACAACCTTTTTTATGTTAATAAATTTGTAAAAAAATAATGCATCATTTTTAGAGGTGTATTATGATAAAACAAATATTTTATCTAAGAATAAAGAGACACGTAGAGTGGTGACAGCATAACAAAACATAATTTATTAATCAACAAAAACGTTGCTATGGATACAGAAACATGTGTCAAAAGGTTATCAAAACAATCAGAGGTTTATATCATAAAATAGTCTTCAACATCCTCCCTTTTTGGTAACCCTTAACGGACCATACCAACTTTCATTGTTATTGCTTCTAACCGTGGCTTATGCAATGCCTTGGTCAGAAAATCTGCCAATTGGAACTCGCTGGGAACGTATTCTACACGTATTTCATCAGCAGCAACGAGTTCTCTGACATAAAAATGTCTAATAGAAATATGCTTCGTTCTTCTGTGGAGTTCTGGGTTATGTGAGATCTTTATTGCTGCGTCATTATCGACCTTCAGTTTAGGTATCTCCTTTAACTTTGATATCTCATCAAAAAGTCTTTTAATCCAGACAATTTCTCTTGCTGCTTCACTGGCTGCAACCAGTTCGGCTTCAGTACTGGATATGGCAACACATGTTTGTCGTCGACTTGTCCAAGATATTGCTCCTCCAGAGTATAAACATAGTATACCTGACGTCGATCGTCTGGTACTTCGGTCTCCACCATGATCGGAATCACTGTAACATTCCAAAATTCCGGTATTGCATCTCTTCTTATAGGTTATTCCATAGTCTGAAGTTCCCTTGATGTATCTTAGGATACGTTTCAGCTTTTGAATGTCATCTTTAGAAGGGTTTTCTAGAGTTCGGGAAACAACACTTATAGCGAATGCTAGATCAGGTCTTGTTCCTACGGTTAAGTATGCCAGTGCTCCCACAGCTTCTCTATATGGAAATGAGGTAGGCTCTGTCACATCTTTTTCAAAATCTGACGATCCATCTTTTAATATAGGAGTTGTGACAGGTTTGCAATCACTCATGCCAAAGCGGGCTAGAACTTTCTGGGCATAGTGCGTCTGGGATACTTTCACATCACCATTCTGCTCCTTTATTTCTAAACCTAGAAAATAGGATGCATCTTTTATAGTTATTTTAAATCTTCTTTTCAACTCTCTCAGGAATTTTTCAGAATCTTCCTGATTTGTTGCAGCTACCAGACCATCGTCTACATAGAGAGCAAGAATGATCTTGTTGCTTCCACGATTTCGGATAAATAGGCAGGGATCAGTATCACTTTGGTTAAATCCAATAGTCTTTAAATAATCCACCATGCATTTATTCCAACACCGGGGTGCTTGTTTGAGGCCATACAGACTTCTCTTGAGTTTGCACACCTTCTTCGATCCATCAGAGTAACCATCAGGTTGACTCATATAGATTTCCTCATTTAGTGAACCATACAAGAAAGCGGTTGATACATCGAACTGTGTGAGTTTCAAACCTTCATTTGCAGCAATGCTTAAGACGGATCTGATTGTTGTCATCTTGGCGACTGGACTGAAAGTCTCATCATAGTCGATGCCCTTTTTCTGTGTATATCCTTGAGCAACTAGTCTTGCCTTGAATTTATCTAGAGAGCCATCTGCATTGGTTTTTACCTTGTATACCCATTTACAAGATATAGGCTTTCTGTCTTTTGGAAGATCAACCAGTATCCAGGTTTTGTTCTCCTTTAAGGACTTCACCTCATTTTCCATTGCTTTGACCCACTGATCTTTATGAGGACTAGAAATTGCTTCTTTGTAGGTTTTTGGTTCATTGATTCCATTAACAACATCAGCTGACATCATGACATAGTCTTCAAATCGATTTGGTGGTCTAATCTGACTTCTGTCACGTAGAGTCATTCCTGTAGCTGTCTCAGCTATATCATCCAAATCCCTTGGTCTCTCAAGATCATCATTATCAACCTCATCTTCATCTAAAGCATCTTCATAGAGAGGTGATCCTGGCGGCGATGCTTCTGAAGACGGTTCAAAAAATTGTGCTTGGCTTCCTGCTTCCTGACTATCAACACGATCTGGCGATGTGGGAGGCACACTCGAACTAGGCTCATCATGAGTGCATCTAGTAGTGCGATCAGAGATGTTTTCTGTGCGATCATCCCCCCTTGCATCACACATCGGTGGTTCTGACAGTGGAAAATAGGTTTCAGCTGAGTGCTCTTCTTCCGAATCAACTGGACCAGACGGTGTAAGTACTGACTCATTAAAAGTAACGTCTCTTGACCTTATGAGTTTTCCGTTTTTACTAAGTAAACGGTAGCCTTCATCGCCGTCATAACCAATAAGAATGCATTTCTCAGCCTTTTTAGATAGCTTCACTCTCTTTGGTTGAGGAATGTGAGCGTAACATTCACTACCAATTATTTTAAGATGACTGATTGCTGGCTTTTTCTTAAACCACAACTCAAACGGTGATTTACCATGTTCTGGCGTTGGACCGGTTCGGTTTAAAACATAAGTCGCAGTATTTATCAACTCTGCCCAAGTAGCGCGAGGTAATTCTTCATGAGCATACATCATTGTGCGAGCGGCTTCGACTAAGGTTCTATTTTCACGTTCACTAAGACCATTTTGTTGTGGCGTATACGGCATCGTGAGCCTTTGTCTTATACCTGCTTCTCGTAGAATGCACTTTACGTTCTCATTATCGAATTCGCCTCCGTTGTCACTCAAGAATTCTTTGACAGAGTGACCAGCCACTTTACATTCTTGTAACATCTGTCGGAGCTTTAGGTGAACTTCCGATTTCTGTCGCATGAAATAAACGTGACGGTATTTGCTGAAGTCATCTTTAAACAGAACAAAGTAGCGATATTTATTGAAGGAAGGAGGGAATGGGCCGCAAACATCAGCGTGTATGATTTCTGCAGCTTCCTTAGCTCGTTCTCTTGTTCCAAACGATCTCCGGTGAGATTTTCCGTAAATACAACCGGTACATAGTTCAGAATCTAGACGAACTTTGATTCCGAGTTCCCGATCAATAACTTCTTTGACATGCTTCTTATTTTGATGGGCTAATCGTTCGTGGTAAAGTTGTAGTAGATTATCTGCTGACAAGACGTTTAGATCAGGAGTTGTCATTGTAATAGTCTCTACATTAAGCTTGTACAAGCCTCCATTCTTGGCTCTTGTGCCAGTCAGTACCACGCGTCCATCAACTTTCAGCAAACAGTGTTCCCTTTCTGACATAAAAACACTATTGTTTAGTCTGTCTTGAGTAGCCAGTACAGAAAATAGGTTTCGCATAATACCAGGTACGTACCATACATCACAGAGTCTTAATCTGGATTCCTTGCCATTAATAGTAAAAGTCAAGTCAACAGTACCTTTGCCAACAGCTTTGACAGTAGCTCCATTTGCAGTTGTCACTGTACGGTTATCTTTAAAATCCTCGAAACTAGAGAAGAAATCTTTTCGGCATGTGACATGGGTTGTTGCGCCATTATCTGCATACCACGACTCTGTATCATAGTTCGTGTGCATTGAGTATACATCCGTAGTGACTGGCAACAGCATAAGGTTCAAATTGCTTGATCTCTCATTATCTTTTGGCTTGGCTGGTTTCCCATCAGCTTTCCATTTATGACATTGTCTGACTTTATGACCGACTTTTCCACAGTATCCACATTTCTTCTTTGCTTTATTACTATTCTGCAACGCTAGAGCTTCGGCAGGACCTTCATTCGTCGATGAGACTGAACGCTCGTAGGCACAAAGTTGCGTAGTCAGATTGTCTATAGTTTTGTCTGTCTTCGACATCAACATCCAGCTCGATTTGAAAGAAAAATAGACTTCAGGTAATGTATCGAGAATTTTGCAAATTAACAAGATATCTGGTAATTCCGATTTGTTACTGTCTATTTTCATCAGTTCGGTGTTTAAATCTGACCAAATGGTTTTGATTTTAGAGATGTGAGTCGTGATGTCATGTGACGGATCTTTACAATAGCCGAAAAACTCCATACAAAGTGCGTAACTCTTATCTTCAGACTTGCCATCAAATAAACGATGTAATTCGTCCCAAACTTCTTTAGATGAGTTAAAGCGCATGATCTTTAGAAGGGTTTCGTCTGACATATTTGCAGTAAGCAACAGTAATGCGGAACTATCAGTTTTGTTGTAATAATCGAGAGCTTTATTATATACAGAAATTTCTTCGGCATTGCTAGTATCAGGTTTCACGGGTTTTTGGAGAGTACCGTTTACCGCATCCAATCCACCGGACATACCTCGTAACAGTAATGTAGCCTTGAACTTCCACGTAGACCAGTTCTTTGCACCTTCCAGGTGACCGATGTCAACTTTACAACTTGGTGATTGCATATTGAATCTTTGTCTTCCCGGATTGTTTCGAAAACTTGGTTTTTTTGCAATTACTCGATTTATTTAAGCTATCACTCGATTCCTCACGCTTCTGCTACCATGATAAAACAAATATTTTATCTAAGAATAAAGAGACACGTAGAGTGGTGACAGCATAACAAAACATAATTTATTAATCAACAAAAACGTTGCTATGGATACAGAAACATGTGTCAAAAGGTTATCAAAACAATCAGAGGTTTATATCATAAAATAGTCTTCAACATATTATACACACAGGTATTTATTCTTATCAAAATAAATACATTTATCATCACGAGCATTTCATTTAGAACAAAGTTGCCCTTTATATCATTTGATTCCAATAAATATCTTAGGAGCTATCACAGTTTTAACATAACTCCGCACCAAAATAATGTTCGCAGCTTAAGTACAACGTGCGCTTGCGCTAATTTTATATTATAAAGCTGAAGAGTTTGTTGGTTTGAACGCGATTATCTCAGGAACTGCTGAACCGATTTGAAAAAATATTTCTGTGTAAGATAGCTTATTTATTGAGAAAGGCTTTAGGATATAAAACATCACGCTGCGACGGGAGAGGAGGGAGCAAACTCAAAACGCGCGGACGAAGTCGCGGGGGACCGCTAGTATAATATAATTCATGTTTTATTCATGATTAGGACTATTTTTAACACATGCAACAGGTATTTTTTGGACACGATA
>CAWUPE010000815.1:0-25319 GCA_963924145.1 Pyrausta purpuralis
GCTGTTAACGAAACTAGACAACATTTCAACCCTTCATTAAAGTAAAGTTAGCCTTTAACATCCCACTGCTGGGCAAAGGCCTTACCTCAACTATGAGGTAGTTCGAGACATAATCCACCAAGCGGGCTCAGTGCAGATTAGTAAAGGAGTGTTTGCAAGGAAAGCTATAACCATGCTGTTTGATGTTATCAAGCCGCCCATAAGGCCTCTGACTAGGCTTAACGACAAATATCAATCGATATTAGTCTGGACCAACGGCTTAACGTGCCATCCGAAGCACGAGATGCTCGTGATATACGTCACTTATATAATCAGAATAGTCACCCATCTAAACATGACCGCGCTGTAGGTTGCTTCGGTTCGGCATCACTACTAAAACTCTGCTACCACTGCTCTACGAGCACCTCAGTACTTGCTTATATATTTTAAACCTTGAGCTTTGCGTGCTCGTGAATAGATTACATCTAGGTAAATTGACGCTGACTAAGTATCTTTAAAAATTTGGTAATCTGTGGAAAACGCTAGCTGTGGTATGATTTTTCATTAGTAAAATTTTTAACCAATCATTAAATATTGCCTCCCTCCTCATAAAATTGTGGTATAACTTTGTATTTATTTTTGCAGTCTTTCAGATGCCAATAAGAAGGTATTATGATTTTTCTATTTTGTGAACAGTAGGATATATCCGCCCTTATCTAGCTACATACTTTATATATATTATAGTGGAAGTTTATCAGTACGTGCATGATTTTATCTACTGCGTGTGTATAAAAATGTATTTCTGGAAACTTAAATCTAATGTTAGTCTCCGTGTTTAGTGATGACAAATGATAAGTACTTTGATGCGTAGGGAATCACCCGATAATTCTTTATAACACTAAATCACTTCATTTTAGAATCAAATACAACGTTTATAATTGTTTGATCACATGTGATTTTACCTTAAATAATAAATTATTGCAATAAACATACAGTCAGGCACAAGATCAGAGCTGGAATTGTGTAAAGCAATCGTATTCATTTGACAGTTCATAACGTACGGTCTGATCTGTCAAACCCTTTGTTCTTTGCCGTTTGACAGATCATACCGTACGTTTTGAATCGTCAAATGAATACGATTGCTTTACACAATCGCACCCCTGAATGAACTACCTCATTACGATAAAAACGTATATAAAGAGATAAGGCCGGCCTAATTATTTTTTTAACTTAACATTACAATACTTTTTTTGCAGAACTTCAAACAGCTGCCTCATTCTGCCTGACGCAGCTGGCCCAATCTATGATGCAAAAAAAGCACGCGGATAAAACCAGCGACGAGTCCAGGGTTCAATTCTTCGACAAAGTGAAATCTCCATTCACTACAAATGAAGCCACTGAAAGAATCGGAGGTGGAGACAGCGCTAGGGATAGCTGCCCTGAGTATATGGCCGAAGAATTCTGTAGAACGCTGATTGGACTGTATAGGAAGATCTCGCTTGAGAACAAGAATTTTCAGTGCAGCCAAGGTACGTGTAGATAAGTGATTATTTAGTTTTTCACAGAACGCACAATTCATACATTTAATACTGTTCCATACCCTTATAAAATGTCAAATACATATTAACATTTACTGTGAATTTCATCTCAGGGGTTCCGAAAACCGACTTAAAGCGGGAATCTATAAGTTTGACTTGAGATCAGTTAGTTTTAGGGCCGTTCCACACAAACCACAACCACACCACGACCACACCGTTGGGCGTATATATTTTTTAATGAAAATGTAGAATTTTTTTTACACGCAGCCAGCATCATAGCCTCCTTGCCGCAAGGAAATGGTCTCGTTTTCGAATAGGCAGATGTTAAGTTATTTTTTATGTTTCATGTCTTAGTTTTATTTTTTCTTGTTACTTAATTAGAAATATTGAAAATAATTTGACGACCTCCGTGGTCGAGTGGCTAGCACGCTGGTTTCAAGCCTCGCCATCTCGTGAGGTTCCGGGTTCGATTGCCGGTCGGGTCAATGTAGAAAACGATCTTTTCTATATTGTCTCGGGTCTGGGTGTTGTGGTACCACCATTGTGTCTGATTTCCATAACACAAGTGCATTGGCTACTTACTTTGGAATCGGAGCAATGTATGTGATTGGTGTCCAATAAAAAAATATATATTTGGTACCCGATATACATAGTGTCATCATGACACTTTAAAAAAAATACATTGTCGCTTTACATTTTCCTTTCTGTCGTCTTTTTTTGTTTTATCTTTTATTGCACAAATAACTAAGCAAGCAGAGGCGACTCGCTGAAATACTGGTGTTCCATTATAAAATCTTCTTACTCACTCCTACATTTAACTGTCACTCATAACGCATCTGAGATGAGATGGTGAGACAAAATCGAAATCGCAATTGGACATAGCCTGTGGTAGTTTTCGTGACAAGATTAAGGTTGCGTTAATCCACTATTAATATTGTGAGAAAAATCGATAGATATTTTTAACTTAAATTTGAATTATAATATGTATATCTTCCGCGTTTTATATACTCTGTTTTCTTTCGTGTTACGTCTCGTGTATCGTGTAGTGTGTGTATAACGACAGTAAATAATCTGATAAGTTGTGCACAAACTTGAGGTGCCATCACTCGGCGAACCACATAAAACCTTAAAATCACATCTACTATTACACTATTTATTTCGCTCATAGTCGAAATTTAAATCGTATGTTTAGGTCGGGTGAAAGCACCCATTTCAATCTCGAATTATTGGGGCTCTCTCCCTGCGTCCGAGCGCCAGAAATATCTCGAGTGAAATGGGTCGCTTTTACCCCTTATACATATAACAATCTACTATTCCATCCTCTTACAGACGACCCGTATGCCCGCGTATGTTCCTGTCTATCATCACTTCTATCCACCAGCGAGCGAAGCCGCTTGTTCGCCGTACATCGCGGGCTGCCTAAGACGTTGACCACGACGCTGCAGGCTGTGAGGGACCATCTTTCCGTACTGGGGAAACCGGTCGAGACCATCAAGAATGCTAATCATGTATGTATAGAATCCCTGTTATTATCTTATACACAGTCTTATACATGCAGCTCTAAAGATATTTCAATTGTAACTTGGGTTCTATTGAAATATAATTTTTATTCATAATTTTGCGGCGTTCTCCCGTTTCGTGCTAAGACACCACGGAGATAGGTACAATAAAGAAAACTCCACTTACAAGAGCACACCTCTTAAATTACGAAGTAGATGAAATGCAGTAAAACGCCTCGATAAGTTGACAAAGTAAGGAATCGAGTCTTTATGACCAGTGATCGGAACGACCGGAGTATATTTACCTAAACTTCGTGGAACAGAGACAAGAATCGGAGACTTCCTTACGACAACATTTTTTTCGGGACATCTTCCGGGACATCACTTTATTACTTACATAAAAATAATTTAATACAGTAAAAGAATTGAGTACAATCCCAGGTTTTGTTCAGAATGATTTTTTGGTACAAATAAAACAACCAATATATTTTAAAAGCATTTTTTTATTGGTAACTCTTATTATTAAGAACAGTTTAAATTGCAAAATGTGTATTTATTTGTTTTTGTTTACCCAAATAATTATGTCCAAAAAAATAATGCAAAACTCTTACAAAGTGAACAAATGCTTTTTACAAAACCAGTATCTATATTTGTTTCCAGTTCTAAGATACTATTTTGTGTAACTTTAGTGACGCCTTTATCTAATAGGTTTTTACCTATGAAATGGGAGAAAAATTTCGACTTAGGCTTTTGTTTCTAATTTCTTTATTTTTGCGATTAACCCCAAGATTTATATTTAAATCTAAACTGTCATCTATACCTAAATACCTTCATAAAACCAATTTTCTCACATTCGAAATACTCATGGCTCGAGTCCCGACTTTCTGGTCTGTTTGTTTGAAAGAGATAGAGACAGAAGTCGGCGCATCTATTCTTTTGTTTGCGTTTTTTGTAAAAGTGTAAAAGAGAAAGCAGATGTCGCTGCTATTCTTTTCAACCATAGAAAAGTAGCAATAGCAGTCTCATACAATCCGTTGTCAAGTGCGCATGTGTGTTTTACTGTGGATCCGTAATTTTTGTCCTAGTCTTGTTTATCATAATCTCATATATTTTACCTGACCTGAATCTGGATACTGCCTTTGTTTTGATTGGATCTGGACGATTACTGAATACTGCAAGTGTGCCAAATATCAAGGTCAGCTAAAATAAAATATATTTTTAACATTGTTTTGTATTTATGACCAATACAAGAAAATGCTTGATTTGTTTGTTGGAATTACTCAGCGGAATTCATGTTAACTGCATAGGAGTCCCTGCTAAGTTCAGTGGCGCCCTCATCACAAAAATTAATATGTCTTCTCAAATACAAATTAAATCGAGAAACGATATTATCTTACACTTACTACAAAAGTTTACAAGTTATTTTTAAGCAATATCAACATAGCTTTGATAGATAGATCTAAATAAAATCATACGATATCGTTTTTCGATTTAATTTGTATTTAAGCAGATATATTATTTTTTTGGATAAGGGCGCCTCTGGACATCGCAGGCACTCTTAATATTTTTGCACTTTCTGTACTTGTTTTGGTTGCAAATTTAGCTTTTTCTTGATTTTTTATAATATTTTATACGATGACGCGTTGTCGTTTCCTTTTAAATTTTAAAAGGAAACGACAACGCGTCATCGTCATGTCACGATAACATACTCATGTTTTAAAATTTAAAACATGAGTATGTTATCGTGACATGATTACATAAACGCGTCATGTCTTTTTTTCATTGCCATAAAGCATTGTGGTCGAATATTATGGACTCCACCACACTAATTTTGCTATTTACTAGTGGTTTTTCTGTGTTTACGTGTAATTTGCATTTTTATCAGTGCCACAATGCAGAAAAAGGAACGCTACCTGCGCTTGCGCTGACCGGTTTCCAACAATACAAAGAATGTCCTGTCCCGCTCACGCTGTGTGCTAAATTTTTTGTCTCTTTCTTATAGCACCTTTAAGCGATTAATTTTTAATTAAAATAACGTACCTATAGATGTCCAACATTGGATGTCATTAAGTCACAATTGTTATTATTAACCATAATTATTTGAATTGCTGTCACTTTTCGTGATGCGCGTAATAGTAATGCTACCATGTAGAAAAATGATATAAAAACAACTGCAGTTTTTTAAAAATTGATTTTACCGAATGCATCAAAACTCCAAGCACTCATATTATGTTCGTAAATGGAGTTAAGTTTAGATGTGATTAGTATAATACGACGGAATTGTGAGGATTGGAAAGTGGCTCAGCAATTGATGTCCTCTCCTCGCCTTTATATTATGCCACGCTGTTAGTGAATCACATCAAAAAATTATTTATTTTTTAGAAGTAACACAATATATACTGGTGTTTTTCTTAAATCCGGTAAGCCTTAACAGGGTGATAGTACCCATGAATATAAGCAACTTTCTCTATAGGATAACTTCTGAAATCGCAAGAAAAAATATCAGCTGTTTCATATAAAAGTTCAATACCTACAGTACCAAAATGTATGAAACAGCTTTTTTGCGATTTCAGGGTTGGTCCCACAGAAAAAGTTGCTCATATTCATTCATAGGTACTATCACCCCGTTAAGGCCTGCCGGGTTTAAGAAAAACACCCTGTATATATGACTGTATAACCCTGTAATAACAAGAATCGTAAGTTGATCAATTTCCTAGTTAGTTTATAAACATTCGCGAAATCACAAGCGGCAGGAGAAATGTATTATTTAACGTATACATTTCTGGTAATTGATCAATTTACGGCGTCTCGCGGTAAAATGATCCAGCGAACGCTGATTGGTTGAATGTCTTACTTACTTTGACATGGCTTTTTAAAATTTTATAATTGTTATATATATAGGTTGGAAATCAAATTGATTTTTATAAAAATTGTTACAATAAAAAGTGATTTTTAATTTATATTGGTTGTTTCATTTGTACCTAAAAATTGTGTTGAACAAAACCAGGGATTATATTCAATTCTTTTACTGTTTCATTTATATATTAATGTACTGAAGTGATGTCCCGGAAGATGTCCCGAAAAAAAATGTTGTCGTAAGGAAGTCTCCGATTCTTGTCTCTGTTCCGCGAAGTTTAGGTAAATATACTCCGGTCGTTCCGATCACTGTTTATGACGTATTGTGAACCATCATCCAGTATGCCAATCAAAGAACCTTATCTACTATTCAAAGTCATATAACGGACTTTGAAAGTCATCCAGCGAGTATTATGTATTGCAAACCGGTGTAATTTTCAAACCTATTTTTTTCAGAATCCAACGCTACGTACGTTATACTGGCTGCTCACCGTGATCAACAGCTCCATGATTGAGTGTCCAGCCGCCAAGGAATCTTTCGCCGATGATGGCGTAGCGATCTCCTTGAATAAGCTGTGGCCTTGGTGCATGATGACCGAACAGCTAAGGCTTGCGGTCGCCGAACTCTTGTTTAATTTCACTTACGACTGTGCTAAAGGTAACCTCCGATAAAAATATATTTTTTATCTACTCTCATATCGTTAAATTCAAAATACAAAACTCAAAACGAGTTTATATAGACGTACTTTATAAATAGTATATCGAAATGAAATTAAAAAATTTAATTATGACACTATTTCTCTAACAAAATAATGTTATAATATTTTTTTTTTCATTACGATACAGATTACAGATCAAAGATACATCTATTTAATTTTTTATCTGTGGCTGCGCGCGCTTTGGCGCATGCGCGGTGATAACGGGAATTTTGGCGTCATAGTACGTTTGTGTTTCGGTAGATAATTATTAGTGTTAATTAAAATGTCTGATAGTGAAAGTGCAGAAAATTTGACGCCGCCCGACATTTTAGAGACTGCGACAGCAGTCTGTCTTAATCTACTACCAGTAAAGTCAAGAAAATTATACGATAAATGTTATCAAGACTTTTTAGCATGGAAATCTTTATCTTTTATTTGATATGTTCGTGTTCAATGAGAGTAGATAGAGTAGTGAATGAAACTGCACATAACTAGGTATTATACACTCGTTTGATACTTTTAAAAAACTCGCTTCGCTCATTTTTTAAACTCACACTCGTGTATAATAGCTCTCATTATGTACCAGTTTCATAAACTACTATTATTACATCCTTTATTGATAAGTAATAAGGGTCCGCGCAGACGAGGCAACGATAAGCAAAATATAGGTAGATTGCATTCAGTGGGTATGGCTGATGATGCGTGTCGAACGCACTGTAAACCGTGTTCAAGTAGAGCTTGTCTAATCTGAAATGACACGCCCCACTACTTAATTAGTTGATTTCGATTGTGAGTGTAAAAAATAATAATGGCACTTCATCTGTGTGGAAGCGTCGACTGCTCCCCGAACGCAGATCTGTATGCCTAGGTCACGGACGACTAGTCGCGTGATAAATCCGACAACGCTCTCTTTGGGAGCAGCTTTGGCATATTATATGAAACAAATTTATAAGAAAAACTCTAGTCGTAACAATAACAAACACTTATTCAATAATCTTTTTCATTGCAAGTAAGGTCAGCGCTGCGCTATCATATATATATCATACGTATATCAACACTTGACTTTAAGACGATCGGACGAGAACTGAACTGAGCATCTGGCTTTCATAGCTCTGTTGAGTCGGCCCCCACCAGTCTACCCCATGGCTGGTGGGGCTAAGCAGTGTTGCCAATATTAAATAAAAATACTAATTCTACTAAAATTTGTCAAATTTTACTAATTTAATTTAAAATCAAGACAAAAATGTCCGCTCTCTCGCGTGCGTTAATGCGATAGTGGGGCGCGTATTTCAGTTTAGACATGCTCTACCATACCTGCTTTCCTTTGTTTGTGCGCTGTTCATAAAATCCATTTAAAAGGCAAATACGTAAAATTTTGGAAAGAATTCGATTTTAAATCAATAAATTAATATAAATGATGGCAATACTTTGCTACTGAATAAAGTAAATCCTTTGGTGGGCTCGTCTGCGCGGATCCTTAATGAATCATCTCTCTCCTCGTTGCATGTGTACAACCGATACTTCGAGCAATTATACCATGTCTCATTCATCTATCATCCTTGTTTGTTTGGTTTCAAAAGTTTTTTTTTTATTTCTATTTTGTTTACAAACAGAAAATAACTAACTAACTTTACCATATTTACTGTGAAGGTTTTTTATGATTAATGTTTATTTACGCAGCTCAAACTATTTGATTGGTTGAGATTTTGACAAGTTTATAAGTTCGTTGTTGATATGAGAACTAAACCGAAAATTAAGTAAAGTAAAAAAGTAGTTAGCCTTTAACATCCCACTGCTGGGCAAAGGCCTTACCTCAACTATGAGGTAGTTTGAGCCATACTCAACTAAGCGACTAACCCTGCTGTCAGATTTTATAAAGCCGCCCATAAGGGCCTTTGACTAGGCTTAACGACTAATATCAACCGATAGTACGTCACTTATATGGTCGGAATGGTCACCCATCCAAACACGACCGCGCCGTAGGCAGTAAGTAAAGTATACTTCGGTATCACTACCAAAGCGCTGCTACCACTGCGCTATGGGCACCTCCTGCGCTACGAGCACCTCCAATTAAGTAAAACTAGAAAAGCTAACAAAGTTAAATACATGGTTACTGTTTCTTCTTATAGCCTGGTCCGCGATGGCCACATGCGTGGGTAGTCGCAACCTCATCACGGAAGTGTGTTCGCTGTGCGCGCGCGAGGCGGCGCTGGCGTCGCGCACGCACACAGACACACTGCTACTGCTGTCCACGCACACGCTCAGACACTGCTCGCCGCATCACCAGTGCCGGGCTATCACCATAAAGGTACTCGTTCTTTTTTAATACAAGTTTAACATCTTCGGCTCTACGCCATACAGACAATTCTTAAGTGATTTTTTAACACATAACTAAAACTCACACTTAACTTGCCTATCTTAACCTTACTCATTGAAATGTGAGGTTGTTCGCATTATGTTGGAATATGAACAAGGAAACTCAGAGCAGGAACAGCGATCCGGGTAAGACAGCGCGATCAGAGCTCGCTTTTCTTAATTCCCTACTTTTTTTGCATTGTTTTCTTCAAAATCACAAATTATCATGACAATTTCACCACATAATAACAATAATTGACCCGTAAAAACCAGTAACTAAAACGGAGAAATATGGTCCGTCCTTCCCTTTTCGTTTCCGTCGCAAAACTCTAGGTATTTGTTCTATAGCTCATTGATAACTGCTACAAGTGATGGCCTCTGGCTACCAGCAGCGTAGGATGCCCTACGGCCAGATGGACGTATGACCTCGTAAAGATCATAAGGTCACATTGGATGCCCGTGGACGTCCTGCGGCTGTTGATGATGAAGACATCCTCCTTGCTGTCGAGAGATTTTTCTGCAATGATATTTTTGAGTGCGATGTTTTTAAACGACTTTCCGTTGTATTTTTCGCGAACACTTATTTTTATAAAAAATATTTTTCTCTTCAGCGGTGTTATATAGACTATAGGTATATATATACATCGTGTTCTTTTTGTTTTCCAGAAAATTAAGGATATAAATTAGACTACATAAATAAAGGTCGCGATAAAAGTTTTTTTTAATAAAATTCGCGTTTTTGTGTTTTTTTTCGACTTTCATGTATAATAATTCAATCAGGACTTTGCACTCGGTGTGCCCTAGTAAATAGTAGTAAAATGCATTCTAGTAGTGCTTTAAAGGCGGTTCTTTTTCAAACGGAGATAGCCCTGCGGATCAGTAAGCTCAAGTGGCAATATGCAAGAAACATAGCGCGAAAAACTGATGGCCGTCTGAACAGAAAAGTTCTAGACTGGAGACCCTTTGTCCAAAGGCGCAGACTTCCACCGACAAGATTGACAGACGATCTTATTTAGATCGCAGGTTAACACTGGATGCAGACCGCTGGCAATCGGTCACTGTGGAAAACCGTGTGTCTCGGTTTTCCAAATCCTAATTTCAGCAGTGGACGTCCTTCGTTTGATAAGGATGATGATGATGGGAACTCGAGATTGAAACTTAAATATTTTTGACGACCATTTCAAGGTGTCGCCGCTCCGAGGTCCCGGGTTCGATTCCCGGTCGGGTCAATGTAGAAATCAAAAATTTCTATATTGTCTCGGGTCTGGGTGTTGCGGTACCACCGTTGTGTCTGATTTCCATAACACAAATGCATTAGCTACTTACTTTGGGGTCAGAGCAATGTATGTAATTGGTGTCCAATTTAATTTTTAATTTAATAATTAATTAATATTTTCAAAAAAAGTATACAAGTATTATATCCGTTGTTTGGCACCCATAACACAAGCTTTGAGTAGCTTACTTTGGGGCTAGATAGCGATGTGTGGGAATGTCCAAAGGATATTTATTTATTTCCAGAACGACGTAATATCCACGATCTATAAGTGTATCGTGCGCGACCGGAACCGCGGCGGGGGCGCAGCGGGCGTGGCGTGGGCGCGTCTCTGCGCGTGCGCCGCGCGGCACGCGGACGGCGCGGGCGCTCTGCTGGCGCTGCGGCCGCTGCTCGCCGCGCCGCCGCCGCCGCTGCGCGCGCACCTCATGCCGGCGCTGGCTCACGCCGCTCATCATCACCGCGTCGCCTTCCTGCGCTCGAGTAAGGGTCTTTTGTTTACTACTCCCTGTATAATATACTGTAGATATTATCTATTAGCATCGTGAGTTATTTTTACCAACTTCAAACGATTCCTCACCATTCGACATGTATGTAGGTCACGTGAGTCTCTTTTGTTCACTACTCGCTGTCTATCTACTATCTGCGTGAGTTATTTTTACCAACTCCAAACGATTCCTCATCATTCGACATGTATGTAGGTCACGTGAGTCTCTTTTGTTTACTACTCTCTGTCTATCTACTGCGTGAGTGATTTTTACCAATTCAAACGAAGTCGGGCTCTCCATTCGACATGTATGTATACGAATGTTTTTATAAAAGAAACGATGGATCTGCGCGCGCACCTCGTGCCGGCGCTCGCGCACGCCGCGCATCACCACCGCGTCGCCTTCCTGCGCTCGAGTGAGCCTCTCTTGTTCACTACTCCCTGTATAATATACTGTAGATATTATCTACTATCTGTGTGAGTTATTTTTACCAACTTCAAACGATTCCTCTCCATTCGACATTTATGTAGGTCTCGTGAGTCTCTTTTGTTTACTACTCACTGTCTATCTACTGCATGAGTAATTTTACCAACTTCAAACGAAGGGGGGCTCTCCATTCGACATGTATGTATGCGAATGTTATTATAAAAGAAGCGATGGATCTCGCGCACGCCGCGCACTATCACCGCGTCGCCTTCCTGCGCTCGCGTGAATGACATTTGTTTACTACTCGCAGTCTATCTACTATCAGCGTGAGTGATTTTTACCAACTTCAAACGACTCCTCACCATTCGATATGTATGTATGTATATGTGAATCCATACCAATATTATAAATGCGAAAGTAACTCTGCCTGTCTGTTACTCAATCAAGTCTAAACTATTGAACCAATTTGCATGAAATTTGGTATGGAGATATTTTGATACCCGAAAAAGGGCATAGGCTACTTTTTACCGCGGGAAAATGACGCATTCCCATGGGGAAATTCAGGTGGGCCGATCGCTTTAAAGCCTTAACTATTATTTAAATGAAATTTGTTAAAGAGATAGTTTGAGACTTAAGAAAGGACATGAGTTACTATTGTCCGCGGGAAAAAAACGCATTCCCCTGGGAAAAAATACTTTCCGGGGAATCTGATCGCTCAGTTCGCGGGTAAAAGCTAGTGTTTTTATAAAAGAAACGATAGATCTGCGCACGCACCTCGTGCCGGCGCTCGCGCACGCCGCGCACCACCACCGCGTCTCCTTTCTGCGGTCGCGTGAGGCTCTTATGTTTACTGCTCGCTGTCTATCTACTATCTGTGTGAGTGATTTTTGCCAACTTCAAACGATTCCTCACCATTCGACATGTATGTATGTAAATGTTTTTGTAAAAGAAACGATGGATCCGTGACAACTGACTTAATTAAGTAACGCAACCATAGGCGCAGAACTACCGACATTACATTAGACAGGGTACAGTGCGACAAGGATCTTCTGGTTGATAGATAGGGAAGCGCTAGCATTCAATCAGTTTAACCGATGCAAAAATCTCCCTTGATTTAGTTTAGGGAGTTAGGAAAGCTGTATAACTCATATTTTTACCCAACCATGGCAAAATCAAGGAGGTCGGTACTAATTTAAATCAGTATGAACATGAGGGTATAATATAAAATCATATGTGTTTCACCGATTTAAAACGCAGAACATTTGTAAAAACAATAAAAACCATTGGAAATTATTACTTCATTTAAGGAGTTTAGCTTTACGGTATTTATAAAAAATATGTTTATTTCAAAGTAACAGCAGTAAGAAAATAAAAGGGAGACTTAAGGAAAAATGGAGTAATCTCCTGTAAGATTGGGAAGATTTGGCTGCACTAGATCTGACAACCGCATTTTTGAAGATGACAACATTAGTTCTGATTTTTGCCGTCGGTCAAAAGATCCATGTCACACTGTAGCGCTATTTTGCGCTTTTTAAAAAAAAAACTAACCAAGACTTTGCTACATTTATCACTAATTTTACACTCCTACTTTACAAAATCAACTAAGTTAATGTAACAAAACAAACCTGACATTAATAATTTTTTAAGCCTTGACCATGCTTTGCAGGGCACAAGCATTTTGTTAGTATGTTCGCAGGCATGTCTAGTGTTGATATATATTTAATTTCAACATAACACTGCACTGCATTTGCGTCGAAAAGTTGGAAACAGCGGAAAAAAGCTACCAACAGCAAAACGCAAATGTCAGATGTGTGAAAAATAAGAAAGGACAAGGCGGCTATTATTTGTTTTAAAAAACTGAAGTGAAAAACAAAGCAAGCAAACTTCAAATGCGTTCAGTGTAGTATTTCTGAAGACTCAGTAGCCAGTAAACATATGACGCCGAACTAAGATAATTTGAGAAACATCCTAGCAGGGTCGCCATGTTAGGCTGACCGTTTCGCGCACGGTTCGTATTTTAAGAAGAATAATATTACATGAGCTATGACTTAAATACTAACTTACATTACCTAATATGGGGTGAGGCAGCGCACACACTACAAACAAAAGCAAGTGTGCAGGAAATCTTCATTGCAGATGGGTCGAGATTGCCAGTGACACGCTGTGGAGAAACGCAAATCACAACTAGGGATGGAACGTATATACCATACCATACCAGGTTTACAAACTAGTATTTGCTTCAAAGTACGTATACCAGGTACGGGCTCAAAATACTTCCAAGACCATGAAAGTATTTTACTTACAAGACCATGAAAGTATTTTACTTACAGGGAACGACGCTCGCTTCCCCGAAATACTTTTAAAAAAAACCGTCGTTATAAAATTAACCCTAAAATAAAGAATCTTACGATCATTAAAAATACGTCCAAAATTGCGAGAAATAAAAGAAATACTCTTAACGTTTAAAAGTATTTTTCTTGATAGCGCGACTTTGCGCCTAATGCGCATCGAAATAGGGATTCATTTTCTATGACATACTTTCTACATATTTTAGTACCTGCACTAGGCAGCCGCGTCGCACCGCGGCGGGGCGCCCGATAGAAACTCGAAGGCTCAAACAAAAAATATTTCCATAAGTATTTTGTTTTATAATTTGTCCACTGTAAGCAACAAATTGGTAGGTATTTATCTTCTAACCAGATTATAACACGATGCACGTAAAGTATTTCGGGACGCAAATGCGATTACGCGATAGTGTTACTTATTTTAATAAAGACAAGGTTCAGTTTTCAACGTTTTACAAAAATACTTGCAAGTATTTTATACTTGGTTTTGAGTGGTGGTGCTGACTTATGGACGTACTTTTAAGCCCTGTTACTTGAATTAACACGTACGCCTCATGCCTAATCACAACAGTCATAAATAACACGACCTTTGACATTCCAAGTATTGAAGTTTTGTTTGTTCTGGTTTTTACTGCCAATTTATTATTTATAAGTAAGCCATTTAATGAAGAATGGTAACAGATTATCTTCTACCGACAACAACTGCAATATTTATAAAGCGAAGGATCAGATTGTGGCAACAGCAACACTAGAAAAAAGAGAATACAGTGTGGCCCAAACATTGACGTCCATATTTTTTTTGAAGACTTACTTATTATCTAGGCATATATTTCAGAAACGTGGGATCCGTGACAACTGAATTAATTCAGTAACGTAACCATAAACGCAGACAAGATAGCGCTAGTGTGCGCTTATCATTATTCTTAAATAAACCTTAGCGAAGACTTTGTTACTTACTTCACATTTTTTTACGAATGTGACATCGTTAGAATTGAATAATATTTGAGTACGATCTAATTAGGCCTTAAGCACGTGTGTAAAGTTTTATCGGTTTATGTTTTTTCCATGACTGTCCACGAACTTCTCGGAAACGGGAAATAATATATTATTTATTATTTATTGCACAAGTAAGGACACATTAAAAAAATACAGACAAATCCCAAGTACAATATTGCGGTCTTATCGCTGAAATAAATCACATCCAGATGCCTCCTTCTTCTTCTTGAAAAACACTTTAAAGAAGTAGGTACTCGTACAATCATGTGGAATTTAAATCAATGCAAAACGTTATCACTTCAAGCCCTATCAGAACATGTGTAATCTATTTAATAGATGAGAGCTCGACTCTTCGAACGACTCTACAGAAACAATGATTTCTATTGATAAAGATATATACTTGCGTTGAACTTGAGCTAAATACGAGGTCTTAGAACATATAATATATCACTAGTGGAACAGTAATTCTAAATATTTTATTTCTCTTCATAATAGTCGCATACTTCATTTTAGGATTATATTTTTTTTTATTGTAATTAGGTAATTTAACTCATGGATATATGTAATCGTTTTTAAAGAATTTTTCACATCATAATTGATTAATATAAAGTAATTATTGACGTTCATAAGTGCCATTTTGTGTCTATAATTGAATAAATTGATTTTGTACTTTTTTGAGATATGTAACTAAAAACCATGATATTAAAAATATTTTTAAAAAACTTAACCTTTTTCCATCGACTCTATTGAATAGTAGCTGTTTATGGCACAATCGGGGATTTGATTAGGCCCCATGATATATATCGTACTGTCAGCACTGCCGCTTCCATCTCGCTGGCACAAATAAAACCTTTTCCAGCCAAAATAGCTGTAGTTGCAAACATACTAAACTTTCTGGTTCCTCCTCTGCTGCCAGATCTTCCCGTCGAAAAGCCAGCCAAACCATCTGAACTGCTTCACCCGTCTGTGTTTTTATTTATATAAAGTTTTTTGTTTTTATTCTGCTATTCACATAGTTCATTTAGCTTACCGCGTCTGTTTTTGGTTTGGTTTGGAAGTGGGGTTTACGACTTTGTACTTGTCTGTCACTAGTTACCTCTAGTTATCTTATGATATATTTACGTTGTATTCGAGAAATATAAGAAAAAATATTCAAATAGGCTTTGCTTCCTGGCGAATAACTGCTTATTTAGACTCGTTTTTCTTAGTGTAATGTTCTGAGCACATAAAAAAAGCGGCAAGTCTATATTGCAACGTCATAAGCTTATGACAAGCCATTGTTACAGTCTGTCTGGGGTCACATTTGAGTTAATGTCAACAATTCACCTAAGTAAATGGGCTAATAATGTATATTTTATTTCTATTTTGGCCACAAGACTCTTCTAGTCTTCGTAACGGGGTTATTTTTTAATTCGGTTATTCAGTTGATGTTTGCTATTTCCTGTACATATAGGAAACACATGTGCGTAGTCTGCGCCTAGAAACACTATTGTAATTGATGTTGTCAAAATGTAGTTCTTGTATGCAAATAGAAACATGCCAGCGTTGACGACACTCTGTTCTTGTTGGTTTGTTAATAAAATAATTCACATGTTTTTAGGCAAAGGATCTTGCAACAAAAATTTGATTTTGCTGTGATGTGAGAGGGCGTTTGGTTGTGTTTATTTCATTCTTTCTACACGTTTTACCGAAAAACATCGCGTCACGACATTGTAAATGCATATTCAGTTATGGAATATAAATACAAACTGCAATAATACTGTATTATTGCAGTTCGTGGCAATGAGAGGATATGAATATTTTACTGAGTCAAGAGATTGTTTTTCTTGCAGCGGACCTACTAGAGTTGCTGTCGGGAACGCTGCTCGCCGGCGACACGGCGGAGGTGGTATCTGCTGCCCGTGCGGTCTGGACCCTTGCTGCTAACAATCATAAGGTGAACTAATCATCTTCTCATATCTTCTCCATATCAGCATTTATGTAAAAACCTTGATATATCTACATGGAATAAGTGTTAGACGTGACGAGTCAAAATACTTACTAAAGGTATGAGTATTTGATACTCACCGCTCGATATTTAAAGTGGGTAGCACCAGATTGTTGAAATAATTTAAAGAGCATAAAAGCCCGCAGCAGAACAGCCCTATGACAGTGCTTTTTTATGAAACAGTTTTTTTTACAGCTTCCAAGCTATCTTCTAATAGGTATTGAACAAAAAATATTATTATGTTTGTATCTTTCCTGACAATAACAGTTGACCTGACAAACATTTTTTTTTCTCACTCATTAACATTTAGTGACAGTGATATGTTAGAGCGTGTTCCCATTATGTCGTGACGAGAGACTAAATTGTTGATCGACGCGTCTTGGCTTGCATATGTCAATGGAGGTGTTCACGTTTCACACGATTACGACACGATTAACTGTCGCTTACGACTTTAATTTAGCAATGGTCAGCTATAGTGATAATCGATTAAAGAATTAAACTTCACAAACAACGGGATTTAAGGCAACTTTCACTTGTAGGTAAATATGGTATTTACCTTACCGACGTTTGGACGCGGTTACACGCGTCATGCTCTCAGGTCAACTGCTGAAGCTCGGCGTCGTCTGCCTGTGCGAGATGAAATAGTATCTTGTTGTACCCACCCGCACACTTTGAATATTTATTGCACTTGTACAGACAGCTCGACAAACAACACTGAAAAATTAAATCATGTAATGAAATAAATTAGGCACAACATTGGTTCAACGAGAAAACATTTCAACGCCACTGTGACGCAAACATAGCTAGAGACTTTAGTCGCCCGACGAAAATAATTCGTCACGACATAGTGGAAACGCGCCCTTACTCGTGCGAGGGCAAACCCCGAACAATAGATATAACTGATGTTTGAAAAGCTTAATGAGCATATTTTAATTTAATGTGATGTTGTATTTTTCAATTAGTAGTGGAGATTTCTAATCATGATCATTCAAAATGTTCAGAGGGTATTTACTTAGGTTTAGTCTCAAACAATGCATACAATTAATTCTCTCCATCATAATATCTGCTCTGAATTAGAAAATTACGATAATCTCTTTAAAGTATGTCATTTAAATGCTCAAAGTGTCCCACTACACCATTTTGAACTTCTCAACTCCTTTTCGACTGACGCAGTTCATGCAAATCTAATTTCAGAAAGCTTTCTTAAGCCTAATCTTAGTCTCACCTCGTATTCTCTCCTTGGTTTCATATTGATTCGAAATGACAGACTCGGTAAGAGAGGTGGCGGTGTAGCAATATATTTTCGTAGTGATATTCCTTATAGGATTATTTACTTTTCTCCTGGTGAATATTTACACTTCCTTGAATGTATATTTCTAGAGGTATCAGTGAAAGGAACTAAGGCTGTTCTTGGGGTTGTCTATGCTCCACCCACAGTTAATTACTTTCTTAAACTGGTGTCCATTCTTGAGACGATCTGCTCTGAGTAGTCGCATATAATAGTCTTTGGGGACTTCAACACTGACCTCTTGAAGCAAGACAACCGTTCATCGCAACTCACTACGATAATTGATTCTGTAAAGCTCCATATACTACCGCTGCAACCTACCCACCACAATTTTTACACAGATGACACCTGGATAGATCACATCATTATCTCCTGCCCGGAGCTTTGTGCTAAGCATGGCCAGCTGCTCGCTCCCGGTTTTTCTTATCATGACCTGATCTACCTCTGCTATAATCTCCGTCCCCCCAAACGTAGACCGGAGACTGTACGATTGCGTAGTTTCGCTAGACTTGACCAAAACCAACTCAAACTTGACTTTTTGGCGCTAGACTGGTCTCTAGTGTTTCTCGCAGACACTGTAGATAGAAAAGTTTAGTGTGTTAGAGTGTCTCTTAATGAATTCGTCCTGAAACTGTTTGACACACATGCACCCAACCGAACTGTGCGAATTAAGCGACCACCGACTCCATGGATGACATACCAGGTTCGTGAGGCGATGACTAAGCGGGACAACGCTTTTCGTCGCTTTAAAAAAAACGTTGTATAGAAAAATGGGACGCATTTAAGCGGGCTAGGAACCGTTGCAATAACTTAGTTAGAGCCGCCAAGCGCTGTCATATTCACCAGAACATCGCGAACGCTTCAGGACCTAATATTTGGAAGTTTTTGAAATCCCTTGGTCTCGGCAGATCACCTCCTAACGATCACCCTTTTAGCTTTTTACTTAATGATCTCAACACTCATTTCTCTTCTACTTCTCTCCTGGATAATGCTGTAAAACTCTCCACTATTTCGGCTATCGAGTGTCTTCCTAACCTCCAACTACCTTGTTCTTTCTCTTTCTCCCCAGTAAGCGTTGATGAGACTCGCAAAATTTTCCTTTCTATTAAATCCAAGGCTGTCGGTTGTGACGACGTCAGTAGAACTATGCTAATTTACATTTTAGATGAAATTCTTCCTGTTCTTACGCACATAATTAACTCTTCTTTTAACAGTAGTTGATTTCCCTCCATCTAGCGTCGCGCGCATATAATTCTCTTACCTAAAGTTCCTTATCCCAATTCTGTCAGTCAATTCCGACCAATTTCAATCCTTCCCTTTCTTTCGAAACATGTGGGAGCAGTGGCTCACCAACAATTTTCCAAGTATGTTCTCGCCAATAATCTGCTGAGTGATTTTCAATCCGGATTTCGACCTGGACACAGTACGACGACGGCTCTCCTTAAAATCATTGACGACGTGAGGGCGGGCATGGAGGAGTCGCATTTGACTATTATTGTCTTGATTGACTTCTCCAATGCCTTCAACATAGTCGACCATAATATTCTCCTCGCTATCCTATCCCACCTGCAAGTCTCATCCTCCGCTGTGAAATGGTTTTCTTCATACCTTCGCGGTCGCCAGCAAGCGGTTCGCCGCGGTCAATCCTTTTCAAGCTGGACTGACTTGTCGGTTGGCGTGCCGCAGGGAGGCATACTCTCTCCAATCCTGTTTTCTGTATTTATTAATCTTTTAACTCCCCTTCTTACTTCTTCTTTCCATCTCTACGCTGATGACCTCCAACTATACTCCTAAGCGTATCCTTCTTCAATCAACGGCGCCATCCACCAGCTCAATGAGGATCTTCGTGAAATCAGCAGCTGGTCCAATAAGTTTGGTGTCAAAGTAAATCCCAGCAAGTGCCAAGCTATAGTCATAGGCAGCCCGGGACAACTACACAAAATTGACCAGAACTCCTTACCTCATATAGTCTTCGATGGTGAGGTCGTAGTGTACTCGTCTCAAGTCAAAAACTTGGGACTCTACATGGACTGCACATTGAGTTGGGCTCAACACATCAAGGAAGTCAGCAGGAGGGTTACCGGCGCCTTACGAGCACTGTACCGCTTCAATCATTTTCTCCTTTCTGGTACGTAGGCCCTTCTCGAACAGTCTCTGGTAATACCTATAATTGACTACGGTGATCTGCTGTGCTAACATCTCTCAGGATTTCCTTAATAAGATGGACCGGCTCCTTAACAACTGCATCAGATTTGTGTTTTGTCTTCGCAAATATAATCACATCTCCCAATTGCGCACCCAGCTTGGCTGGCTTCCCATCCGGCAGCAAATGTATCTAACATTCGAACACTATGCATGTTGTACTCCATTCTTTTCAATCCCAATTCTCCGTCGTACCTAAGACAAATTCTCGTATCTCCATACTTCTCATGACCGGTCCGTTCGCTCCAGTAGCTCTCTCCAACTGTTCACTCCGCGTCACTCTTCTGGCTTCATGTCCAATTCATTTACTCTCATAGCCATTTGACTTTGGAATGGCCTCCCAAAGACAGTACAAGCATCCACCTCCAAAGTGCCCTCCGAGCACTTTATAAGGAAGAGATATTGATCTTGTCTCACTGACCTCTTCTTTTTTTTCCACATGTGTATCATTAGTATTATTATTATGTGTACGTACTATGTGTATGTTTATTATTCCATAATTATGTATTAATGTATACAGTATTTATGTAATAAGTAGTATGTATGTTTATTTTTTGTTCAAATACCTATCGTAGTTTCAATCAAGCTCTCACTTTTGCCCTCCTATCACTTCTTTCGCGCCGCCAGCAATTTTTTTGTATAGACCTATGGTTGACTGGTAGAGAATGCTTTTAGCATTAAGTCCGCCATATGTACCTTTTGTTTGTGCATGAAGTGTTTAAAAAAAAACGGACGACCTCCGTGGTGTAGTGGCTAAACACGCTGGCTTTCAAGGCGTTGCTACTCCGAGGTCCCGGGTTAGATTCTCGATCGGTTTAATGTAGAAATCAGAACTTTCTACATTGGCTCGGGTCTGGGTGTTGTGGTACCACCCTTGTTTCTGATTTCCATAACACATGTACTTACTTTGGGATCAGAGCAATGTATGTGATCGGTATCCAAAAATTGTTTTAAAAAGTGAATTATTATCCTGCCTGCTTTTAAAAATCTATCGAAGTTTGCAATTTTATTTATGACCATACTAAGTAAATTTTCTTTATGCCCATTCATTATGTCTTTTGGCTGTTCTGTTCGTGTTATTTTGATTATATTTTTCTATTTATCACCTCTCAGCCAACCATTGAAGTGATAATTGTAATAAACTTGTTAGCGTGTAGTGTTTGTATTCTCCTATTATTGTGTATACAGACATTAGGTATCGACAATTCGCACTTTTGTATGTGAACTTTTCTATTGCTATAAAGTATATTGCTGATTTGGGATAAAATTTTTAGGATTTGACATTTTTACTTCGTGTACAAAATGCATTTTGTCTCCTCCTTTTTGCAAGCGCCATCTGGTGTTCGACAGGTAAAACTGTTTGAGTCTTTACTGTTTTTATCAGTGTCTTCAATGGTAAAAAAGACAGAATAATGGTTTAATCCGGAACTAAGCTAACCCTGACATGCGCAAGCCTTACTCTTTATTTTAGACATACACAGTGTATAATTAGTTTGCCTTCTAACGTACGGCATTGTTCCAGGCGAAGCTGGTCCTGCGCAGCGCGGGCGTAGCGGCTGCAGCCGCGACGGCTCAGCAGAGGCTGACGCGCGCGCGCGCAGATCCCGCGGCTCTCCGCGCGTTGGAACTGCTCACGTATACCAACACTGTGCTGCAGGCCACGTGACATGCACTTGTCTTTACTACGTACACTTACCTGTTCAGATAAATTGTTATTTAAACAAAAATGTTCAGAGGTTTAGGCCAAACAAAACTTAAAGGCTGTTGTGTCATATTTTATATTCATAAAGATGACTCGAACCAGCAATTTTCTGGCTAACCGGGGCATACGCTCTAACAATTGAGCTACCGAGCTGTCAGTCCGATCTTGCGAAAATTGTGGTCTCTTATGGATACGTCATTATGCGTGACGTTTAGAGCCATCTACCCGTCTATTCATGCAACAGTGGGCCAAGTAGTTATTCTTTACAGAATAAATTCAACTTGGAAATTGGTGACGCTTCGCTACCTAATGGTTTAGAGTATTTTTAACACTCACAGTGTCATATTTTATATTAATAAAGATGAAATAAGAAACCAAAACACCGGCTAGCCAGAAAGTTGCTGGTTAGAGTCCCGCCCGTGCGTATTTTTTTATTTTTCATCTTTATGTATAAAAGGCTAATGATCTGGTTATAGTAAGAATAGACCTGACACTGAACGATGAGAAGTACGTAAAATGATCTCTACATTAACCATGAGTTTGCGGCGGTTTTACTCGCTAACAACGACGTAAACAAAAGTGTATGGAAAATTTTAGTTCTTCAGGTGATCGCTAGAGGCGCTGTGCAATTTTCCATATACTTTTTTTTACGTCGTCGCTATTAGCGAGTGAAGCCGCCGTTAACTCATGGTAACGGTTCTTGCATTTGCATTGACACAAAACGGACATACGCGCGGAGATGAGCGCGGAAGCGGGAGGAAAGTGACCGATCCTTTCTTATGATATGATAATTATTAATGATTATGGGTGGTAAAGACGTAGTTACTTGCGGCGCACCGTGCGTTTTAACTGCTCCCGTAAACCTACACCGTGGTGAAGGCGTGCGTTTTAACTGCTCCCGTAAACCTACACCGTGGTGAAGGCCACGTGACATGGTGTACTTGCCTTCTTTAAACAGACTGTTGTTGTTTCTTGTTCAGACTAAACATTGTTAAACCAAAATTGTTGGAAGGTTTAAGGCCGAATGAAACTAAACGGTTAATGGACTCTTGTCACACAAGTTCGTCGGCGCAGCAGCGGCTGACGCTAGTGCCCGTGTCGAACCCTTGAACTGCTCACGTATACCAAAACCACGGTACAGGCCACGTGACATATTGTACTTGTCTTTTATATTCAGACACCGTTTGCTTGTTCCGAAAAAAAAAACCTTTGTTAAACTAAATTTGTACGGAGGTTAATGACTAAACAAAACTAAACACCTTGTAGACTCTTGACAATTAATTTGACCCGAGCGCGTGCAAGCCCCTAGAACTTCTCACGTATATATGTATATCAACACCGTGCTACAGGCCACGTCACATAGTGTATACGAGACAACTCCACGTGTTGTACATAAAGTCCGTTTTTCTTTGTTTTTCGCATATTGTACACTATCTTTTCATGACTTTTAAAATATTGCAGTGAATAACTATTTGATTTAAAAGGATCTCAGTTTTAAACGATGACCTATGTATGTTGTGAGTTGTGATAATCTTATTTTAAAATTAACCATTTCGTTAAAGAGGAATATGAATGTTTACAATCCTCGACAAGCAAGAAAAAACGGACTTTAATTTATATTCGTCTAAATTTGATTTATCATAAAATACGAAACGACTAATAAATGTATCCATATCATTTTAAGTCTTAAATAGATGCGAGGAGGGAGAGATGTGTGCGTGATGTGTTACGTTGATAATCACCTTCATGGCTGGCTGGCACCAAATGGCTAGATAAAACAATTTTTAATAGGATCAGTCGCGTTCGATTGGTAGTTGATTTACGCCTTCATAGTGAAAGAGATAACTCGGTGTGTTGATAAATATACTTACTTCACAACAAAGTTACTAATTATACAATAATCAATGCAGTAAGTAAAATTACGCGGGACCATTCCACAACAATCGATCTCATGTCAAACACAATATATCTGCCAGGTCTAGTGCTATCCATGAGTCCTAGTGTTGTCTACCATAGTAATGCCATAATCAACTATCCGTCTAACAATAGTAAAAAGACATAGTCATGAATTACTTACCTGTATAACGTTAAAGTACGGAGTGAAAATGAAAAATCAACCTTGTTGTTTTGTGACATGCAAATTAAATTACTTTTACCTAATCTGATTAAACCACAGTATCGAATAATAACTCTTTTTTTCTGTTTACGAATACAGTGACGTACGTCACGAGCAACTCAGTGCTTCGGATGGCACGTTAAGCAGTAGGTATTCGTTGTTTTTAGTCGTTAAGCCTAGACTTAGGCCCTATGGGCGGCTTGATAATATCTGACAGCAAGCTTGCCTTGCGAAACCCCTCTACCAATCCGCACTGAGTCCGCGTGGAGGAGAATGTCTCATAACACCCATCCTTGGGGTGGTCCTTCCCCAGAGACTGGACATTTACAGACTAACTTTACTATTAAAATGGTATATCGTTTGGCATGGTTTATCGTTGTATGTAGTTTAACATAGTAGTAAAATCAACGATGTTCGTACTCGCCCTGTATAATTTAAAATAGTTATTCAAGAACATTGTAAATACAAAGTGTCGTTTTGAACGTCATGGGTTAATCCGATGAGTAATTTGAAGAAAGTTGACGTTTACTTTAGCATTCATCTTGTGCTATTTTTAATATTCTTGCGCATTATATGTGTCACTTGTGTTCAAACGCAAGTGGTTAGTACACAACTTCAATTGCTCTTAACTTACTTGATTTTTGATTGGCTTGAGCTAATACAGCGACTTCCACATTTTTGTGGCGCTTCCCCGTACTCTGGATGGGATCACCTCACGATATCGTTATGCAAACTTTGCGTAAGGATTACTCTTATTCTGATCTTACTCCTTTATTGTAGGTAGTTCACTTTTTAATCTACAGAGGTATTTGGGTAATAGGCTATAATTAGAAATAAACAGCGGGCCATAATCTCTAAATGAAGCTTGTTGAATGATAAACGGTGAAAATATATATTATGCTGATGTATTTATGCGAGTATTTTTCATGAACTGTTAATATTTTTACTTGACCGAGAGCGGGAGCGCTCGAGATCGCATTTTGCCGGTGCTGACACGCTTCGAGTCGAAAGACCCAACCCGTATCCCTGGAGCCGGTAGAAGGGAGAGGGGTTGAAGGTTAATTTTCAGGTTTTACGTTTGATTCTCGAAAACTATGCGTTCTAGGACGTTAGATAGTTTCCAAAATGAAAACTGATCAATTTTGCTACAAATACACAGTCAAGCTATTAACCGACTTCAAAAAAAGGAGCTATCAATTTGACATGTATTTATGTGAGTCTTTAGCATTGGATTTTAATTGATCCTATTGTAAGTTTTCCAAATAAGTGTACTAAATTTCGTTTCGTTTTGATGGAACGGTCAAGTGGGCAAGATGTCATATTTTTCAATACAATTTTTTTTGGCCTGACACGTTCCTAGCACGGTCATGGTATGCTACGGTCTAGTGGGTAAAAACCTTCAACGATTTGAAATTGATAAATTAATATTGTTAAATAACCTACAGTAAGCTCCACTGACTTTTTTGCGTATCATATGTAAGGCATTTAAATATTACCATTGATCTTGTTTAGACTGTATATAATGTTACTAAAAAAAACGTGTGATGAATTTTGTATATTTTTACTCAAAT
>CAWUPE010000816.1:0-7500 GCA_963924145.1 Pyrausta purpuralis
AATATGCTTAAATTCGGCGGGTGATCCTCCCTGATCTGAGGCCAACGATAAAATGGGAGGCAGACACGATATCCGTCGACGCACACGACGACGCCGACGATCGCGAGTGTTGAACACACACACGATGACGACGGCGTCGATGCGCGCCTCTTCGGACGTCGAGTCCGCCTACAGGTTTCACGAAAACAAACGCATCGATCGTCGTGTATTTTTATACGCAAAACACCGAGGAGCGCTCTCTTACAATTGGTATATCGAAGAGTCGCGCCCAAGGATTACGAATAAAACGAGCGAACGACAATTGTTTTCAAAAATATATATTTGAACGGACCTAACGCATACGCATACAAGATGACACACGCGTTAAGAACCGTCATATGCACGTGGTGTGCGTGTATATGTATGACACATACACAAAAACACGCGCAGTGTGGTTATTGTATTTATGCAGCCGGCCCTCAGACAGGAGTGGTCCTGGATGTGTCTCCACGGACCGCAATGTGCGTTCGAAATGTCGATGTTCAAATGTGTCCTGCAGTTCACACTATGACGCGCAGTTAACTGCGTTCTTCATCGACCCGCGAGCCAAGTGATCCACCGTCCAGGGTAATGGTTTAGTGGTTATTTTTGGTGTAAACAACGTATAAAAAATAATATAAAATTTGTTTTTTGTAACTGAATAAAGACGATCGCACGCATACGCGCACACAATCGTCAAATCCAACCGCATTGTTTTTTTGTTTTTTTTTTTCGAACATACCGTCTACGACTAAGATCGCGGATTTCGATCTATCCGAGTCGATATGACGGTACGACGACGCCCTCTCTATCGAGAGGGTGTATATTTTTGTGTCTGGATGAACATTTTATGTATACAACTGTACGCGTGTAACGTGTACGTTGTAAACACGTTAATGATCCTTCCGCAGGTTCCCCTACGGAAACCTTGTTACGACTTTTACTTCCTCTAAATGATCAAGTTCGGTCAACTTCCCAACAACGCCGACGGCCGTGAAGCCACCGCGTGTCGGTCCGAAGACCTCACTAAATCATTCAATCGGTAGTAGCGACGGGCGGTGTGTACAAAGGGCAGGGACGTAATCAACGCGAGCTTATGACTCGCGCTTACTAGGAATTCCTCGTTTATGGGGGATAATTGCAAACCCCAATCCCCAGCACGAAGGAGTTTCAACGGGTTGCCCGGGCCTCTAGGCCTGGGAGAACATGCTGATTCCTTCAGTGTAGCGCGCGTGCGGCCCAGGACATCTAAGGGCATCACAGACCTGTTATTGCTCAATCTCGTGCGGCTCGAAGCCGCCGGTCCCTCTAAGAAGAATTTTAATACGTCGCCAGTGAGTTGCGTGACAGAGCCACGCGCACCTAAATGGCGACGCCTATTTAGCAGGCTAGAGTCCTCGTTCGTTACCGGAATTAACCAGACAAATCGCTCCACCAACTAAGAACGGCCATGCACCACCACCCACCGAATCAAGAAAGAGCTGTTAATCTGTCAATCCTTCCGGTGTCCGGGCCTGGTGAGATTTCCCGTGTTGAGTCAAATTAAGCCGCAGGCTCCACTCCTGGTGGTGCCCTTCCGTCAATTCCTTTAAGTTTCAGCTTTGCAACCATACTCCCCCCGGAGTCCAAAATCTTTGGTTTCCCGAAAGCTGCCCGCCGAGCCATTGTAATAACGTCGGCGGATCGCTAGATGACATATTTACGGTTAGAACTAGGGCGGTATCTAATCGCCTTCGAACCTCTAACTTTCGTTCTTGATTGATGAAAACACCTTTGGCAAATGCTTTCGCTGATGTTCGTCTTGCGACGATCCAAGAATTTCACCTCTAACGTCGCAATACGAATGCCCCCAGTTATCCCTATTAATCATTACCTCGGAGTTCTGAAAACCAACAAAATAGAACCGAGATCATATTCTATTATTCCATGCACGAAATATTCAAGCAGCATTTTTGAGCCCGCTTTGAGCACTCTAATTTGTTCAAAGTAAAGTTGTCGGCCCATCTCGACACTCAATGAAGAGCACCGCGATAGGATTTTGATATTGAACCGACGTTTGACCGTCGGCTCACCGACGATATGCTCCGCAAACGTGTCAGTATCACCGCGGATGCGGTGCACCGACAGCGCGGCGCACAAATGCAACTACGAGCTTTTTAACCGCAACAATTTTAGTATACGCTATTGGAGCTGGAATTACCGCGGCTGCTGGCACCAGACTTGCCCTCCAATTGTTCCTCGTTAAAATATTTAAAGTGTACTCATTCCGATTACGAGGCCTCGTAAGAGTCCCGTATCGTTATTTTTCGTCACTACCTCCCCGTGCCGGGAGTGGGTAATTTGCGCGCCTGCTGCCTTCCTTGGATGTGGTAGCCGTTTCTCAGGCTCCCTCTCCGGAATCGAACCCTGATTCCCCGTTACCCGTGACAACCATGGTAGTCGCAGAAACTACCATCGAAAGTTGATAAGGCAGACATTTGAAAGATGCGTCGCCGGTACTGGACCGTGCGATCGGCAAAAGTTATCCAGATTCATCAAAATTAACGACTTCGAACGCGAGGCCCTCCGTCGATTGGTTTTGATCTAATAAAAGCACTCATCCCATCACTGGTCAGAGTTCTGATTGCATGTATTAGCTCTAGAATTACCACAGTTATCCAAGTAACTGAGTAAGATCTAAGGAACCAAACTGATATATTGAGCCATTCGCGGTATCGCCTTAATACGGCTTGCACTGAGACATGCATGGCTTAATCTTTGAGACAAGCATATAACTACTGGCAGGATCAACCAGGGAGCTTACACATGATAAAAGTAGAAAAAAAAACACGCGACGCGTGGTTCATCTCTCTACTCTGTTCTGTGTCTTGCGCCCGATTCGACGTTTTACCGTCGGATATCGAGGCGTGACTATATTGGTCATAATATATCGGTGTGTCGCACGCTGTACGCGATCTGTGTCGTCTCCGATCAGATCGCGAACAAGGGCACTTAGCGCTCCAAATGAAGGAGGCGCCCACACTGAAGGTTCGCACAGATCACTTTTCACTTTTATGTAAAAAAAACTCTTCCAACTGACGTTTTGTACACATTAGCGACAAACAGCCCGGAGCAAGAGAGATCCCGAACCAGACCAGAAAAATATGTATGACGCTCCTCCGTCAGTGTTGTTGAAAATTGACGAGGACGCATATTAACCGTCCATCGGCGCTTTTCAGACACAACACTGATAGAATTGCATCGGACCAAAGTGTTACACACATACGCATGGAACACAATATAGGCCTTGAGTGAGACCGTTTCTACGAAATCCATATATACAATAACGGATCCGTCGATCTACAAAGTTTAACAAAGCCAGCGCCGCCGCGACTCTACCGCGCTCACACCGCACACATAACAAACAACAAGTGGTGCGACGCGCCTGAAGAGACCGACGATGCCAGCTAGAGTACTCAACGAACGGCGGTTAAACGGAAGGGCGCGCGCCTTCCCGCCGCTCTTTGCCTTTCCTCCGAACGACACTTCGCTGTCGTGCGCACGCGCAATGCGCGCCCACAGCGCCGCGGAGTGTGTTTGCACGCCCCTCTCGCCACGGATTGATACTAACAAACGCGTTGCTGCGCTCTTCGTTTCAATTCTGTCACGAGTGGACAAGCGACCGACTCCAATGTCGAAAAATTCTGAACGCGCAATATCGTGCGCGCGACGCGGCGGGCGTAAAATAAGTTATTTTTTTGGGTTGGGAAAAAAAAACCCATGGTTAGGTTAGGTTAGGTTAGGTTAGGTTAGGTTAGGTTAGGTTAGAGAGATTCCAAAAACTTAAAAAAAAAAAACCTTATGTTAGGTTAGATTCGGTTAGGTTTCATTTTGTTAGGTTCAGATGAAAGATTCCAAAAACTAACAAAAAAATCCATTTAGGTAACCGAAGGTTAGATTAGATTAGGTTAGGTTTGATTTTGTTAGGTTCAGAAGAAACATTCCAGTAAAAAATCCAAAATCTAGAAAAAAACACCCTTAGGTAACCGAAGGTTAGGTTAGATTAGGTTAGGTTTCATTTTGTTAGGTTCAGATGAAAGATTCCAAAAACTAACAAAAAAATCCATTTAGGTAACCCACGGTTAGGTTAGATTAGGTTAGGTTTGATTTGATTTTGTTAAGTTCAGAAGAAACATTCCAGTAAAAAATCCAAAATCTAGAAAAAAACACCCCTTAGGTACCGAAGGTTAGGTTAGATTAGGTTAGGTTTCATTTTGTTAGGTTCAGATGAAAGATTCCAAAAACTAACAAAAAAATCCATTTAGGTAACCCACGGTTAGGTTAGATTAGGTTAGGTTGATTTGATTTTGTTAAGTTCAGAAGAAACATTCCAGAAATAATCCAAAATCTAGAAAAAAACACTCTTAGGTAACCGAAGGTTAGGTTAGATTAGGTTAGGTTTGATTTTGTTAGGTTCAGAAGAAACATTCCAGTAAAAAATCCAAAATCTAGAAAAAAACACCCTTAGGTAACCGAAGGTTAGGTTAGATTAGGTAAGGTTTCATTTTGTTAGGTTCAGATGAAAGATTCCAAAAACTAACAAAAAAATCCATTTAGGTAACCCACGGTTAGGTTAGATTAGGTTAGGTTTGATTTGATTTTGTTAAGTTCAGAAGAAACATTCCAGAAATAATCCAAAATCTAGAAAAAAACACTCTTAGGTAACCGAAGGTTAGGTTAGATTAGGTTAGGTTTGATTTTGTTAGGTTCAGAAGAAACATTCCAGTAAAAAATCCAAAATCTAGAAAAAAACACCCTTAGGTAACCGAAGGTTAGGTTAGATTAGGTAAGGTTTCATTTTGTTAGGGTCCGAAGAAAAATTCCAGAAAGATTTCAAAAACTAACAAAAAAATCCATTTGGGTAACCCACGGTTAGGTTAGATGAGGTTAGGTTTGATTTTGTTAGGCTCCGAAGAAACATTCCAGTAAAAAATCCAAAATCTAGAAAAAAACACCCTTAGGTAACCGAAGGTTAGGTTAGATTAGGTAAGGTTTCATTTTGTTAGGGTCCGAAGAAAAATTCCAGAAAGATTTCAAAACTAACAAAAAAATCCATTTGGGTAACCCACGGTTAGGTTAGATGAGGTTAGGTTTGATTTTGTTAGGCTCCGAAGAAACATTCCAGTAAAAAATCCAAAATCTAGAAAAAAACACCCTTAGGTAACCGAAGGTTAGGTTAGATTAGGTAAGGTTTCATTTTGTTAGGGTCCGAAGAAAAATTCCAGAAAGATTTCAAAAACTAACAAAAAAATCCATTTGGGTAACCCACGGTTAGGTTAGATGAGGTTAGGTTTGATTTTGTTAGGCTCCGAAGAAACATTCCAGTAAAAAATCCAAAATCTAGAAAAAAACACCCTTAGGTAACCGAAGGTTAGGTTAGATTAGGTAAGGTTTCATTTTGTTAGGGTCCGAAGAAAAATTCCAGAAAGATTTCAAAAACTAACAAAAAAATCCATTTGGGTAACCCACGGTTAGGTTAGATGAGGTTAGGTTTGATTTTGTTAGGCTCCGAAGAAACATTCCAGTAAAAAATCCAAAATCTAGAAAAAAACACCCTTAGGTAACCGAAGGTTAGGTTAGATTAGGTAAGGTTTCATTTTGTTAGGGTCCGAAGAAAAATTCCAGAAAGATTTCAAAAACTAACAAAAAAATCCATTTGGGGTAACCCACGGTTAGCTTAGATGAGGTTAGGTTTGATTTTGTTAGGCACCGAAGAAACATTCCAGAAATAATCCAAAATCTAGAAAAAAACACTCTTAGGTAACCGAAGGTTAGGTTAGATTAGGTTAGGTTCAGAAGAAACATTCCAGTAAAAAATTCAAAATCTAGAAAAAAACACCCTTAGGTAACCGAAGGTTAGGTTAGATTAGGTTAGGTTTCATTTTGTTAGGTTCAGAAGAAACATTCCAGAAATAATTTAAAATCTAGAAAAAAACACCCTCAGGTAACCGAAGGTTAGGTTAGATGAGGTTAGGTTTGATTTTGTTAGGCTCCGAAGAAACATTCCAGAAAGATTTCAAAAACTAACAAAAAAAACCATTTAGGTAACCCATGGTTCGGTTACATTTACAAACTAATAATTACAATAGTTTAAAAAACTATCATGTTTATCGTATCAAATTCAGCAAACCCTTTCATTTAATACCCATATCATGGGGGTGCATTTCAAATAGCCAAATCGATATCTTTAATGTCCGCCATGTTGGATTTAAGTCACGTGACTATTTTTGTCGTATTCCTGAGAGCAAACCCTTTCATTTGATACTCATATAATGGGTTTTTACCCATTTCCAATAGCCTGTTTGGCATCTTGGGGAGGCCGCCATATTGGTTTTGTAATGACGTTTCTTAGCTTGTCATGTATTGTCATCAAAAGTCAGAGCGTGTGCAAAATTTCATCCTAATCGAAGACCGGAAAGTGGGTCAAATAACGATTCCAAGTTTTTCTTACACATACATAGTTACAAGTGAAGCTAATAATATAAGCGTGTTAAACAATAAATAAAATATTGGGAGATCAAGTCCAACAAACTTATTAAGAGTAACGTACAAATTGAATATATATATATATTCAATTTCATATATATACAAATAATATGAAACAATCCATAACAAATACTTGACTAAAATAACAAACCAACCGGACAAACTTTATACCCCCTATTACATGTATTTAAGTGTTTATGTTTGTTAAAATACCTACAAACAGTTAACAAATATTGTATCTGTATCGATTTGATACCGTTGCTCTGCATTCATCGAGCAGTGTATGTATGAGACGGATTACCAAAACCTATCGGATAAAAAAACCTAAAAAATTTATCGGATAAAATTATCCCAATATACTTATTATTATTATTATTATTGTATTGCATTGCATTGCATTTCATTAATAAGTACCTCCTATCTACATACATTATGTTGGTAGTTACCTAATTTATTTTTATTCAATCCGATCAAATTTTTGCACTAACCAAGGAATTTTCAAAAATAAAAAAGGCACATTCAAATTTCTTTTAAACCACTAAATCACACCTCGCCCGCCGTGTACCGTGTACCCCACCCTCCCAGCCCTTCCCCGTGTGGCCATCGTATAAGGGGATATGAAAAAAATATTATGTAATAGTCTATTAATATGGACGCGCCATATATCCACCGCATAATAGGTGGGTGGGTCAGTTAGCAGGGGCGTGGCATTCCATATAGGCAGTAAAAAAGTGCCTACCTCGTCATTATAATGCCAAATCAATATTACAATATATCTCTATAAACTAAGCTAGAAATTTAAAGCATTTTTATTATCAACTTACATACATTAAGTATTAACGCGCTCAACTAATAAACGAAAATATTAAAAACACTATTGCAATTGCGCCTCATACCTACAATGTCAGTGAGGATATAAACCAGAAAAAATTGAAAATGACGCCCTGTTCATACAAA
>CAWUPE010000816.1:12500-17456 GCA_963924145.1 Pyrausta purpuralis
GTGATGTTGTGTAAAGCAATTTTGAAGTCGTTCTCTAACGATACTAGACCAGAAGCCTTAAAATCGACGCCCAGGTATCTCCAACGTTCAACACAAGTAACTTGCCTTATCCACCGGGACCCAATGCGGAAATTCCGTTCGGTCAAATAGTGGTGCTTCTTGCGTTTTCCGTCGGGCACCATAGACAATATAGCGCATTTCGAGCTGTTCAGCTTTAGACCCACAAGTTGCCCTGTGCGACTAACCATGTCAATGGACAGCTGCATCCCTGCCTTTGAGCCTGCAATGAGGACTAAATCGTCAGCATAGGCCATCGCTGAAACACGCTCAGTGTCAAGCCTATAACCAACGTCTTTCGGCAGTGACGCGAGAACTAAGTCCATTGCCATGTTGAACAACCACGGCGACAAGGGATCTCCCTGGCGAACTCCCCGACCAACTTTCACAGGCTCGCTCGCCCTACCGCCGACCTGCAAGGTGGTAGTGGCCGACTCGTAGAGACGAGCGATGTAGTCACAGAAGGCCCCGGGCAACCCCCGCCCTCTAAGCACCTCCACAAGTGCCTTGTGGGACACTGTGTCGAATGCCTTCGAGAAATCGAGAATTGCCACGTGACACTCCCGCAAGTTACGCCTGCTATCCCCCAGTACAGCGTCCAGCACCGCGGAATTCTCCAAGGTGCCGTCGGCGCAGATGAAACCGCGCTGTCGTACATCCGGGGGGCAACATGCTTCCAACCTACGCGCCAGGATAGAGTGCAGATGCCGAAGCGGTACCGACGCAATCGAAATTGGCCGATAGTCACCCGGACCCGCAGGATCATCCTTCTTTGGCACGAAGATCGTTCTACAACGTCGCAATGGTTCAGGGATTTCTCCAGTTCGAATCCACAAATTGAATATGCGCACTTTGTCTTCTACAGGAACGCCTCGCCATTCCCCCGAGGTAATACCGTCGGGTCCTGGCGCTGTCTGTAAGTCAACTGCAGTAGCCTTCAGCTCATCTGAGTTTACGGGCTCCCAAAGCCGAGAATAATCATGGCTGCCCCCGTACTGCTCATCTCTGCGTAAAGCGTTGAGAGCTTCCGGTGTGGGTCCAGGAGCGTTCGAAACAGCCTCCAGAATTGGTCGCCAATAGGTCTCCAACTCTTCAAGACTGTGCTTCACACTCCTGCATTGGCCATCAATTATCTCGGCAGCAGCGCGACTACGACACTTCTTGTACAGTTCCTGTATGCGCGCATATTCAACCCGCCTGCGCTGTCTTGCATTTACTCTGGCTGGCGGCTGCGCGTCGTCATCGTCAATTCCGGGATTTAATCGTACACGCCTTTGCGATCGAGCGCCCCGCGACCGTCTGCTCGCGGCTCTCGCAAGGAGATCCGCAATCAGACGGTCGCAAGAGTGGTCTCTCTCAGGCGTGGCGGCCATTGGCACTGGTCTTCGGCGTGTGGGAGAGTTAGAATCGGAACTTGTTTGCGCTATCAGAGGAACACGTCTCCGTCGACGGGGTGCTGTTGTGCATTCAGGAGGGGATCTATCTTGTGAAGGGGCTGCCACCTCCGCTTCACGGGCCTGATGTTCGGCCTTAAATCTGTTAACTCTATCCTTATAGGATTGAGTTCTTCTTACACCTTTTATCCCCTCTAACGTTCTATCCAATCGTGAACCCAACGCTTCATGGAGACGTTTATTGCTCCCAGCTTCACCCGTTTCGAGAAACATCTCGGCCTCTGTCCGCGCCAGCAAGTCCAACTCCTCCTCTCGCCAACGACGCTTCACCTGCGCCGGCCGCGCGTCAATATTTGCCTCCACAGGGTGGCCTTTACGTTTGTGCAGGCCAAGCCCTGTTTTGGTTGTGAATGTACGGTCACACAGCGGACAAGGGTATCCCAAATCCGCCGGCCCCGCGACATCTGGGGGACCCACTGCACCCCCTTGTAATTCAAGCGCTCGACCGGGGGCCCCTGGACGTCCCGGTAGACGCTGTAATTCTTTAGAGACTGGAGCGCGTAAATTAGTAGCAGTAAGCGGGGTGCTAGCCCGAATACCGCCGATCGCCCACGGTTTTCGCAAGGCCACAACCCTAAGGATGACCGCTAGGCTTGAGCCCCCCCGGAGGGAGACCCCATCGTGGCTGTTGTGAGTAATACTCGCAACCTCACTTGGATTTACAGTCCTAAGATGGTAGTGGACTGCCGCACCGGACCCGAAGGCATCCAAGGTCAAGCCCACCGGACCCCTCTCTGTTGGTGGCAGAGAGAAGGTCAAAGCGTTAGACTGGTATGGTGCTAACTCCCGCGTTCGAAGGGAGTCTGCTGGGAGATCACACAGACACTACGGCTACTAGTGACTGAGGCTTTAGTTATGCAGACTCACCCCCCCTCCCTCATTAGCGATCGCAGCGGCACCACGAGCAGGTTGAGGATAGGAGTTGGGCCTAACAGCGGGCTTCGCTGCTCGTCCCCATTGCACCTGATCGTTTGGGCCCCTCTCCTTTCCATGCGTTCGATTCTTGCCGACATGAAAAGGTCCCAAAACGACCAGGGGAGTAACATACTGAGCTCCAGATCTTTCGATCCCCAAAGTGCTTTCCACTAACCACACGTCCGGACATCCAGAGGAAGAGGCTACACGCGCTCAGAACTGCACCTCATGTCCTTTAGTATAGAGAGCGGTCCACACCCGGTTAAGAGCACAGCGGACAAACTTTCCACCCCGTACAATGTACAAAAGCGGGAAGAGAGTCATAGTTACTCCCGCCGTTTACCCGCGCTTGCTTGAATTTCTTCACGTTGACATTCAGAGCACTGGGCAGAAATCACATTGCGTCAACACCCGCGAGGGCCATCGCAATGCTTTGTTTTAATTAGACAGTCGGATTCCCCTTGTCCGTGCCAGTTCTGAGCTGACCGTTGAACGGCGGTCGTACAGAACCGCGCCGATCGCGCACGAGACGAAACCGACACGGCCTTACGGCTAGGAAGATCCGCGGAAGCCGGAACGCGGGTCCAGATTCTGTCCCGCTCCCCGTGAAGAGAACGAGCCGTCCACCAGGCCCGGCACCGGCCGCCTCCGCTTCCCGTCCAAACCCGACACGCCCCGGTCCTCAGAGCCAATCCTTATTCCGAAGTTACGGATCCAATTTGCCGACTTCCCTTACCTACATTATTCTATCGACTAGAGGCTCTTCACCTTGGAGACCTGCTGCGGATATGGGTACGAACCGGCGCGACTACTCCGCGTACATCCCTCACCTGAATTTTCAAGGTCCGCAGAGAGTATCCGGACACCGCCGCAAATGCGGTGCTCTTCGCGTTCCGAACCATATCTCCCTTCTATAGGATTCCATGGAACTCGAACGCTCAGGCAGAAAAGAAAACTCTTCCCGGACCTCTCGGCGGCGTCTTCAGGCCACTTTGGGTTACCCCGTCGAACACTCGCTTTGAAACGAGGGAACGATTATTGAAACGGTTCCGCTGCCGGGTTCAGGAATAGGAACCTGATTCCCTTTCGCTCAAAGGGCGTTATTTATCATCTTTCGAATGAAAAACGAAAAAAAAACACGCCACATCGACATAAGATTTCTCCTTGAGCTTAGGATCGACTGACTCGCGAGCAACTACTGTTCACGCGAAACCCTTCTCCACGTCAGTCCTCCAGGGCCTCGCTGGAGTATTTGCTACTACCACCAAGATCTGCACCGACGGAGGCTCCAAGCGGGCTCACGCCCAGACCCTTCTGCGCTCTCCGCCGCGCACGTCCTACTCGTTACGGCTTAATGACATGACACCGTAAAGATGCACGTCTCACATGCCCGTAACGGTAGTGTATAGGCAAAACGCTTCAGCGCCATCCATTTTCAGGGCTGGTTGCTTCGGCAGGTGAGTCGTTGCACACTCCTTAGCGGATTCCGACTTCCATGGCCACCGTCCTGCTGTCATGAGCGACCAACGCCTTTCATGGTGTCCCATGAGCGTTTTTTAGGCGCCTTAACACTACGTTTGGTTCATCCCACAGCGCCAGTTCTGCTTACCAAAATTGGCCCACTTGGCACCGTCATCAGATCTCCGGCTTCATCGTTCGAGTAAGCCGGAGTTCTCACCCATTTAAAGTTTGAGAATAGGTTGAGGTCGTTTCGGCCCCAATGCCTCTAATCATTCGCTTTACCGGATGAGACTGTTCGAATCGACGCCAGCTATCCTGAGGGAAACTTCGGACGGAACCAGCTACTAGATGGTTCGATTAGTCTTTCGCCCCTATACCCAGTTCCGACGATCGATTTGCACGTCAGAATCGCTACGGTCCTCCATCAGGGTTTCCCCTGACTTCGACCTGACCAGGCATAGTTCACCATCTTTCGGGTCCCAGCATCTGCGCTCAGAGCGCGCCTACATTCACGGATTGGAAACGAGACGCCTCGGGAGTGCGAGAGGTCGACCTAGACCGACGCTCCATCCTCCCTGAGCGCGCGACGAGCGCGCGCCTTCACTTTCGTTGTGCCTTTCAGTTTGATAATCTCAATGACTCGCACACATGCTAGACTCCTTGGTCCGTGTTTCAAGACGGGTCCTGCGAGTGCCCGAAACTGAATCATCGCAGACGGATACGCGCACAGTCCGAGACAACACGGCTGCGACAACAGGCGCGACGCACCGAAATCCGCACATAGGCAGGACCTAGATAACGTCACGAACCTTGCGTCGGGCCGGACGCGCCGAAGACGCGTGCGCGATTCACAATTTATACCGTCCGACAGCCGGTCGGCCACCGTCACGGTCCACCCGCCCCCCGAGAGGGACGAATGGGCTCCCGAACGGCGCTTAGACCGACATCGAACGGGTCGCGATGCATTACTAAGAGAGAAGTGCACGCCGTCCGCGGACGTGAACGAGCGACGCGCAGTGCGACACGACCGAGATCGCATCACATCTAAACACGCACACGCACGCCGCGG
>CAWUPE010000817.1:0-59874 GCA_963924145.1 Pyrausta purpuralis
AATTTAAAAATAAATAAAAAATCCAGCCAAAACCCAAGCCGAAGGCCTAATCGAACGTTCTGAATCGCCCTGGTGTTCTTTATAAGTGTGAAAACACTTGTGCCAGAAAAGGCCGTTCTCCCATATCACGGTCACATAGGTGTTCAATTTAATCATTTGGTTACCTTTGCCTTTTACGTATTTATCGGTTTACTCTTGCTGCTAATGCTTATTATATATTTCATCTTTACGGTTTACTCTTGAAAAAAAATAATTGTATATTTTTAGATGATACGCTAAAATTACTGGAAGGTAGTAGGTACATAGTACACAACAACTTTCAATCACTTCATAAACAAAGTTATGATTTATTATAGTCAATATTGCTTCAAGCCAGACTAAGTTGCTGCGTAAACTTAATCTTTGAAGCGAAATTACTTTCAATATGATTATTTCAAAATATGTATCTCGCGAATACCTCTAGATTAAGTAGAATGACTACTTGAAAATAAGAAATATAAGTACCTACCTAAGTGTTGACTAAAAAAAATTGAGTTAAATTTAAATTTAGAATACTCGTACCAAGATCGAGAAGTGACTTTTGGTTTTTATTATTTAACTAAAAAAGTAATTTATTGCATCATTTTAAATTGTTGAATTGTATGTTTTTGATTTGTTAACTGCTTTAAAATAATGTAGGTGCTATCCTCTTACTTTATATGTAGTAATACTATTAAGGTGACGATAATAGCATAAAAAAAAACGTGCGTACTCCCCAAAGGACCGAGGACTTCATTTATTTATTTATAAAGTACACAAGCAGATTGCAGTCTTTAAGATTAAAACTCAAAATCGGCTAAGTACGAGTCGGACTCGTGAACTGAGGGTTCCGTGCCAACTATAACTGAATTCGGAAATCCACTTACTTCCACAAGCTAAAAACCACACTATTTTGTTGACAGTAAATGACACTTTGTTTTTCATAGTGTTTTTATGAAGAACAAAGTTATGTTTGAGGTTGTTGAAAAAATATTCCAAAAAGTACTTGTTTAATCCCATCCAAACCAATTTCCGTTGAAAGTATTTGTTATGATCTACATTGTATATTTTTTCAAAATTTACACACGCTTAGTTTAGAAGTTAAGGGGGGGAGGAACGTGACTGTGACATATAAACGGACAGACGAACAGTCAGACAGACAAACAGACTTGACGTAACTATAAGGGTTCCGTTTTTTGCCATTTGGCTACGAAACCCTAAAAAAAAGTTCTTAAATTACGGAAAAAACTGTGCAACAAGTAAACAAAACGATTTTAATTTTAATATCGTATAAGTTATCAATTAGAAGTTACAATAAAATAAAATTACTAAATTAGCAGATATTCAATATTCGAGGGTGATTGAGAACATCATCTTTCATCAGTACAGCGGCGAAATTGCTAATATTAATGCTTCATTCATATAATTTATGACTGTATTATACCTTTATTCGTAAAGAAATCGTTTAACCTGGCCATAAATATTGAAGTTTTCGGCGGAATAATCAAATTATGACATTCTTTACTGCGACCGAAGCGAAATAAAATGTACGCGATGTGGGGGATTTTAGAGGATAAATATAAACTTTCGGTAATATTTATGAGAAATTGATGTAATTCGTATGAAGTAAAAGAAACAACTGCGTAAATAGTAAAAACGTCAAAACAGAGAAGGAAAATGATACATAAAAAAGAGTATAAAAACAGAAAAGAGTTCGGTTTGCCACATTCTTTGGTCATTTAAACGTATTAACTCTAATTATTTAAGCCTTATTGTTAAGCAGTAAATTTTATTATCATAATAAAATATCTTTTTTGACGATGTATATTATGTATGAGTTAATATATAAATGCTAAACTAAGTAGTTATTTAGTATCATTTTTATGCCCCAATGTCTCAGTTAACAATAAAATTCCTAATATCCAAACGTGATTTTATTACTTTTTGATGTTCGGATAAAATAAGTGTTTCTAATTGTAATAATATTGGGTCCAACTTGATTTTTGCATGTGCAAACGTACCTACCTAACACTGTTAAGAAACTGGCTGTCCCAAAAAGAGCGTTCCAAACTGAAACTGAGATAGCTTAGCCATAGGCCTTTTAAATAAAAATAAACATGACTCTAATAAAAGTCGCATAGTTTGGGCATTATCTATGCCACTTTCATCCAAAAATCTCCTCAAAACATGATACTTTTATAAGATTCATGTTATTTTTATTTAAAAGGTCTTTTGCTAAGCTTCCTCCAGTGCAAGTTTGGCACGCTCTTTTTGGGACAACCTTTATAATGAGGCATTTTTATTTTATTTTAAATACATGGTCCTATGAGTATACTTATTTGTTAGTAAAATGAGAGAAGCACAATATTTTCAACATAAATATAAGTGAGAGTTGTCTCGTACGGAACCGTATCTAACGCGAACAATAAACTCAATTCATTATATTACCCTTAAAATGACACGTTGAAACATATAATTAACTTCCGTTCTGCTCTCGGTAAGGCATTTCCTTTAAGTAATTCACGCTATTATTACCAATTACTGGATCGTTATGCCGTTATTTCAGCCTTCATTTCCGTAGGGCGTTAATGCTAACTAATAATTTCCTATGAGAAAAAAAAACTTTGGGTAAATTACTCACGGGAAAAGTAAACAACGCGACGGTGGAATTGACTTTATTTACCTTTAATTACGGAAAAATTAAAAGGAAACTAAATAATTTGAATGTTTGAGTTTATCTAAATGCCAAAATTACCCCAGATAAATGTGACTAATGCAAGATCAAGTCATTACACTCAGACAGATAATTATTTTGTGTAAGTAATTGGGAACCGGCATTATGAAGGTTGGTGTAAAAACCACAAAACTAAAGTGGGTTTGGGTGGGCACGTCCAAAGGCAGACTCTGAAAGAGATGGCACGACGATCTAGACCAGTGATACTCAACCTTTTCTAAAGAGGGACACACAGACGTTTAAGAAGTGGCAATCCGGGTTGCAACACTAATTCGTGCACACAATAAAGCTACGTTTTTTTTAACTTTTCATAGGAGTCAGGACACTGTAAAACAAAATAAAATACCGGCCAAGTGTGAGTTGGACTCGCGCCCTGAGGGTTCCGTGCCAACTTTAACAAAGTTAAGAGTTCAATTAAATTTTTGTGCTAAATCGTCACTGCAACACGAATGCTATATCTCATAAACTTCTGGTTCGATCTCGTTTAAACCAATTTTTTGTTGAAAGCATTTGTAAATCCACATCGCTTCTTTTTGCAAAAATTTTTGCTAGCTTAGTTTAAAAGTTAGAATGGGGGGTGGCGGGAGGGGGCCCATTTTATTACTTCGTAGACGCTTTCAACCTTACAAATGTTTGACTTTGAGATAAAATGAAACCTCTTAGAAACCTTCATGCCATTTTAAAATTCCTATCTATAGCCACTTCACACGCATATGTTTGAGCTAAAAAAAAATTCGTTTGTTTTAGTTCTATGTGTGGGAAGCCTCCGTTTATGCCAGGCCGACATCTGTTTAAGCGTGTTCAGCCATTTGAAGTAAATACATACGGTGTAGTAAGATCAAAGAAATTGGAATTCCATAAGATCTGAATAGAAGCAAACCCAGATTCGAACGCGAGCGTAGCGAGCGCGAAATGTTAACCTATTTTTTTCACTAATCGAAACAACTGCGGTTTAGCGATCGTCATACGAGATTGTGTGCGATTTTATAAAAAAATGCTTCCCTATTATGACTGAAAGGTAGGAATCTACAATGTGAATGAGATCGTAGCGAGCTCAAAAATTTTGTTACACGTTTTCCTTTTCATGCGGAGATCCCTAGCGAGCCTCGCTGAATCAAGACCACATGTCTTGATTCAGGCTAGCGAGCCAAACAAAAAAGCTCGACAGGCAGCATGTGGCCCGCGGGCCACAAGTTGAGAATGGCTGATCTAGACCAATACCGCGAGGACCGTCGAACCTTTACCCTTTTCGGTCTTTGCCCAGCAATGGGACAGCAGTATTTATGATATCTCCTCTCACCTATTTAAGGATAAAACCCACAACTCCTGTTCATTTTCACCAGTGAAGGAAAAATATTAGTCATTATGGACATAATTGCACAACACCGTTCTAGTAAGGATTTTAAGCGCTTTTGGAAGGCTACGAATAAACTGAATCCAGCGGTGAGCCTGCCCGTGAGTGTCGCTGGCTTTCATGATCATCAGGAGATAGCTGGGGCCTTTCAGTCTCACTTCATAGTGATCTCGCCTCTTGGGCCTGCGGCTGCGGTGTTCGGTGATGAGGCTCGTACAGGCAATCTGAATGTAAGATTTTCTGCAAAGGATGTAGACCGCGTCATTAAAGGCGTGGTACGGGGTAAATCCCCTGGTCACGACCACCTCAGCATAGAACACCTGCAGTGTGCAGGTATCCATCTACCAGGGTGCTATCCTTGTTGTACAATATCTGTCTCAGCCACTCTTACCTGACAGATGACTTTATGCGTACCATAGTTGTGCCAGTTATTAAGAACAGGTCGGGGGATCCATCGGACTTGTCAAATTACAGACCAATTTTGCTGGCCACTGTAGTGGCAAAGGTGCTGGATAGTTTGCTTGATCAACAATTAAGCAGGCACATAAAATTGAATGATGCTCAGTTTGACTTTCAATCTGGCCTTTCGACGGAAAGTGCCATCTTGTGCATCAAGCAGACTATCCAGTACTACAATAAAAGGAACACTCCGGTCTTTGCGTGTTTTCTTGACTTGTCCAAGGCCTTCGACTTGGTGTCGTATGACTTAATATGGAAAAAACTTCAAAACGAGACTGATACGCCATATGAGTTGGTTGAACTGCTACGGTCCTGGTACGAGCGGCAGACCAATTGTGTTAGATGGGCAAACACATACTCAGATGTTTATAGACTTGAATGCGGTGTGAGGCAAGGAGGTCTGACTTCTCCTAGGCTTTTTAATTTATATATTAATGGCCTGATAGAGGAGCTGAGCAGAATCAATGTTGGTTGTCATATTGACGGTGTATGCGTTAACAACATAAGTTACGCGGACGACATGGTTCTGCTCAGCCCGTCTATTGGAGCAATGATAAAATTATTGAATATTTGTGAAAAATATGCAGTGTCCCATGGACTCAGATACAATGTGCAAAAGAGTGAATTCATGGTTTTCAAGGCAGGAGCAAAAACTTGTCCTAGTAGGACTACTTTTACTCTCTATAATTCACCACTAAAACATGTATCACAATTTAAGTATCTGGGTCACTGAGAATATGTGTGACAACGCGGATATTGAGCGAGATCGCAGGGCGCTGTCCATCCGATGTAATATGGTGGCCCGTAGAATTGCTCGTTGCAGTAGGCAGGTTAACATAACCATTTTCAAAGCCTACTGGAAATGCAGACGGATGGTTTCCATGCCATCATTAGAAAGCGAGTGGCATCATTCCTGAAACGTTTGCGGGGCAGCTCTAACAGCATCCTAAGCACAATGGCAGATAGGTGGGACTTACCGCTACTTGGGCGCTGGATACGGCTGCATGCCACGGCATAAAGCACTGGACTAAGCGTTCCCGAGTCTATCGCCATTTATATTATTATCATTATTTATATGTTTTAATAGCTACTTTAAATTAAACTTATACTTAATTATTTCATTAAATTTTATTGTGTTTAATTCTATTTTCAATTTTTACTAACAATAATGTATGGGTCTTTCTTTTACCTGAATTATTTTTTATTTATTATTTTTTTATATTTATTATTGAGATGTTGATTTACATAAACTAAGCAAGGGACGTAAGGGAGCTTGACCAAGGCCATAAGCTCCAAGCCAACCTCACCTTCACGTGGTGCGTCCTGTTTATACAGACGAGACTCTGGCGACCGACCGATGGCGGTATAACTATCCAATGTAAGGCAAAGCTAAATGTTGGACTGTGACGGGCAGCAGCGTCACAGCTGCAAGGGGCTGCGCCTTTGCGCTCGCCAACCCGTCTGCCAAGCGTGGCGAGTATTGGCAAAATCCCCTCACATGCTAGTACACCAGAAAACCAGGCCCCCAGTCTCCGGCAGCCCCGCTATTCCTGACTTTGGTAGCGGTCACGGTAACGGCGGGGCAGGGGGTGCTAAGAATCCCCGGAGACGATCGCGCTACCAACCCCAACGACAACTGGCCCTGGCAACGTACAACACGTGTACACTGAGGACGGATGAGAAGTTGCTCGAGCTGGAGGAAGAAATGAGCAGGTTACACTGGGACATAATGGGTCTATCAGAAGTCCGTAGAGAGGGCGAGGACACGATAACTCTACAGTCCGGAAACCTGCTCTACTACCGGGAAGGCAACCAAAGAAAGTCCCAAGGTGGTGTCGGGTTCCTCGTTCACAAGCCCCTCGTCAACAATATCGAGACCATCGAGAGTGTGTCGAACAGGGTAATATACCTTATACTCAGAATATCCAAGAGGTATTCGCTGAAGGTCATACAGGTATATGCACCGACTTCGAAACACCCGGATGAAGAGGTGGAGGAAATGTATGAGGACGTAAGTAGAGCCATACATACTTCCAAAACCTATTTTACTGTTGTAATGGGGGACTTCAACGCGAAACTGGGCAAGCGAGGCGAGAATGAGTTGAAGGTGGGACCTTTTGGATATGGGCAAAGGAACGCCAGGGGACAGAGGTTGGCCGACTTTCTGGAGAAGTAGGGACTCTTTGCGATGAACTCTTTCTTCCAGAAGCCGCCTCAAAGGAAGTGGACTTGGTTGAGTCCCGATGGCTTCACAAGAAACGAGATCGACTTCATCATGACTTCCAAGAGACGGTTATTCAATGATGTCTCCGTGATCAACAGGGTGAAAACCGGTAGCGATCACCGTGGTTTGAGGCACATTGAATATAAATGTCAAATTGAAAAGGTCCCGCCTGATGAAGTCCACGCTCCGACCAATTCGTGCTCATATCCCAAATCCCGAGAGCTTTCAACTCGAGTTGTCAAACCGGTTTGATTGCCTAGAAAATTGCGTTACAGTGGACGAAATTAACAATGGGTTTGTGGAAACTGTTCAAACGGTGGGGTCTAAGTATTTTAGGCCTGACCGTAAAAATAGACCTCAAAAACTGTCGGTCCACACTCTCGACCTTATGGCAAATTGTCGATCTATGGCACTGCAGACCTCCGTTAATGCTGAAAACTACAGGCAGCTCAATAGACAAATATGGAAGCCCCTGTGACACGACATTCGTTCCTTTAACAATAATAGTGTTAAAGAAACTATACAGCGGAACCAAGGCTCCAAAGTGTTTGCAAGGAACATGTCTATTGGGCAAAGCCTGTTGACGAAGCTTAAGACGGAGGACGGCAGTGTAGCGTCGACGAAAGCAGAGGTTTTAAGGGAGATCGAAAGGTTCTATGGGCAAACCCGTTGATAGCTCGGCCAGAGACCCACGAGCTATCCTGACCCGTCACTTCACTGAAGACATCCTGGACATCAGCCTCTACGAGATTAGGATGGCCCTTAGACAGCTCAAAAACAACAAGGCACCTGGCGAGGATGGAATCACAGCAGAGCTTCTGAAAGCGGGTGGAACACCGGTACTCAAAGACCTTCAGAGACTTTTTAATTCCGTTCTGCTAGAGGGCATAACGCCTGAGGCATGGAACAGGAGTGTGGTGGTGTTGTTCTTCAAAAAAGGAGACAAAACCTTATTGAAGAACTACAGACCCATCTCACTCCTGAGCCATGTCTACAAGCTGTTTTCAAGGGTCATCACGAACCGTCTCGCACGTAGGTTTGATGACTTCCAGCCTCCCGAACAAGCCGGTTTCCGAAAAGGCTATAGTACCATTGACCACATACACTTAGGCAAATTATACAGAAGTCCGAGGAGTGTAATATGCCTCTTTGCTTAGCGTTTGTGGACTATGAGAAGGCCTTTGATTCGATCGAAACTTGGGCGGTGCTTCAGTCTCTGCAGCAGTGTCACATAGACTATAGGTATATAGAGGTGTTAAAGTGTCTATATAACAACGCCACCATGTCGGTCCGAGTACAGGAGCAGAACACGAGGGCGATTCCAATGCGGAGAGGCGTGAGACAGGGAGATGTCATATCTCCGAAACTGTTCACAGCGGCATTGGAAGACGCCTTCAAACTTCTGGAATGGGAAGAAATCGGCATCAATGTTAATGGCGAATACATCACACACCTCCGATTTGCCAACGATATAATCGTTGTGGCAAAGACGCTGGACGATCTTGGCACTATGCTCGAAGACCTTGACCGAGTATCTCAACAAGTGGGTCTTAAAATGAACATGGAGAAGACGAAAATTATGTCGAACTCCCTTGTCGTACCCACTCCAGTATCCATTGGGAACTCAACTCTCGAAGTTGTCGACGAGTACGTCTACCTAGGACAAGTGATCCAATTGGGTAGGTCTAACTTCGAGAAAGAGTTCAATCGACGAATCCAACTCGGCTGGGCAGCGTTCGGGAAATTGCGCAAGAGTGTCTTCTCATCTCATCTACCTCAGTGTCTGAAGACGAAAGTCTTCAACCAGTGTGTGTTACCAGTGATGACATACGGATCCGAAACATGGTCTCTTACTATGGGCCTTATAATGAAGCTCAAAATCACTCAACGAGCAATGGAAAGGGCTATGTTAGGTGTTTCCCTAAGGGATCGAATCAGAAATGAGGAGATATGTAGAAGAATTAAAGTAACGGACATAGCCTTGAGAATCAGTAAGCTCAAGTGGCAATGGGCAGGGCACATAGTGCGAAGAAATTGGGGCAGGAAAGTTCTAGATTGGAGACCCTTCGACCAGAGACGCAGCGTGGGACGTCCACCAACAAGATGGACAGACGACCTTATAAAGAACGCAGGATCAAACTGGATGCAGACCGCTAGTGATCGGTCGCTGTGGAAAGCCGTGGGGGAGGCCTATGTTCAGCAGTAGACGTCCTTTGGCTGATAATGATGATGATGATGAAGCAAGTTACGCTGTGATTCGTTTGTCATTTCGGAGCTTCGCCTTAACCTTTCTTGGTACTTTTCTTTTAATTGCGCCGTGTCATGAAGTCCAAATACATTGTGCGAGTAAATTGAGTGCGTATTGAGGGCTTGTGCTCGGCAGAGAGGATTCTCTGACACTCCCTCCGGCGTATAACCTAACTTATTGAAAGCCTATTGATTGCGTGTAGGACATAATTAGCGCATCGGTTACAAATAGCTAAGTGCTCTGAATAAACGGTTAAATAACAGCATCGACGGCATGACAACGGCGAGCCAAAGACATGTTGATAACAGCCGGTACAGTCCGATCGGTTTCGTACATTTATCACTCGACAGCGACGGCAATGCTAGTAAGCGTTTAAAACTTCCCCTTGCTAGTGAACGTGCCTAATAGCTTTTGCGTGACAGCGGCGAGCAGACGTCATGTCGACGGCAGCCGCTGCATAGTCCGCTAGATTATTAAGTACAGCACTTGTCAGCGATGCCCATGCTGGTAAGGGTTGGCTTGCCTAACTGCTTTTAATGAATTGAAATGGTGTAATTAACATTGCAATTTGAAAGCAATCTAGTTAAGTAATAGGCCTTTGGGTAGAGTAGAAAATTGAAGCCTCCGCCTTTCCTACCGCACGAGTACACTTGCAGAAATATTTACACAGGCCCATAGTCTACTCACAATCAACAATGGGTGTTTTAGAAACTAAACTGTAGTGGCTCAATTTTTAGATACTGTTTTACATGATTTAAAACTTTGTTGCATTTTGTACTCTACTGATCAACACACGGGATTTCATGCAACGATACACTTAGTTTTAAGGTAAACATCGTATTTACCTTCCCGACGTTTCGACTCGGTTACACGAGTCATGGTCCCGGGGCGACTGAAGCAGCTCGGCGTCGTCTGCTGGTGCGCGATGTATTATGTTCTTCTACCCGCACACTTTTAATATTTGCTCTAGTACAGTCAGCTCTGCAAAACACACTAACAGTATCTGGGTTTCTTGTGGACGGCATAACACGCGATTTGCACTTTGTTATCACTGGATTCCAAGCTGTTGATAATTGAAAACCATCATCCCGATTGAAATTATTATGTACATAATGTAACCGAGTCGAAACGTCGGGAAGGTAAATACGATGTTTACCTTAAAACTAAGTGTATCGTTGCATGAAATCCCGTGTGTTGATCAGTACTGTTTTACAGTTATATTTCAAAGTAAAAAAAGAAGATTAACGGGAAAAAGAGTTTCCAAAATATTTAACTACGTATAAGTGAATCATCATCATTTCCAGCCCTTATACCCAGTTTATCTGGGGTCGGGTCTTCTGGTACATCTGCGCCAGAGAGCTCGGTTCTGGGTTATTATCTCGCTTCAGATCTCTCAGCACATTCGCTAACCAGGTGGCGGGTGGTCTGCCTCGTCCTCTGGGCTGGTTCGGGATAATTAGGGCTTTCCTAACCGGGTGGTGTCCTGCTCGCCTCATGATATGGGCGTACATTACAAGCGGCTTTCCCTAATTCTGTCTACAATAGGGGCGGGGCAACTTTGACTGACCCCCTGATATACTCGTTTCGAATTTTGTCTTATCGGCTTTCATTAGTGTTCAGCAGTTTGCACTGTATGTCAGAGCCGGTCTTATCACCGTTTTATACACCTTCCCTTAACTTAGATTGGCATTTTGCGATCGCAGAGGACAGGACGGACGGAACAGAAGTACAGACATATAAGTATAAATGATGATCTTTTTTTTTGTTTTATTGCGAGTGTTTACTAATGATTACACAAAAATAATTAAGTAAGAGCAGTATTACTCGTAATTGACACTGGCGTAAATCATAACTCGCTGCCATAACTCAGCTGTCTCGTTGTAGCGAAAAAAAAAGAAATAGCAGGCTTCTACGCCTCATTACATTAGTATACCTAGATGCCTTTTTTTTAGTCATACTTAAGCAATTGAATAAGTAAATAATAATCCTCTTCATTTAATATTTTAACACAAATACTCTTTTCATCTACGTATTGACATAATTTGACTGAGTTGACTCTTGGAAAACGACAAATTAAATTGTCATTCAACAATTACGAACCTTTTCGGGTTAATGAAGTTAAATAAAGGACTACCTTTTTAAAGAGCGTCAATTTTTATTTCTGAGTACATAATGAAAAATATTCAACCCAAAAAATATTTGACTCTCGAAAGTTACTTATCGACATAAAATTGTAAAAGATTATAATTTAAAGTCATAAAAGTCATAAAAAAGTCATTTATTTATGCAAATAGCCCATTGAGGACACTTTTACACGTCTCGATATAAACCCTGCCACAGCTTCGGGACAATTATGGGCTAGTACTGAGAAGAAGCTGCGCAACAAGCTCAGTCACTATTGTCAATGCCTCTTTTCAAAAGGTTTACAATGTTTGTAGTATTCATGCAAGTCCATACATTAGTATCTTTTAAATATTCATCTACTTTATAATACCCTTTCGTCATTAGGGTTTCTTTACTGACAGTTTTAAATTTATTGACCGGTAAGTTTGCAATGTGTTCTGGTAGTTTATTGCAAAATTTTATTAAATCCCTATGAAAGAATTACCAAACTTTTGAAGCCTTAATTTTGGAATAGCAAGCTTATTTTTATTCCTAGTATTATAATTGTGTATATCACTTTTTCTCGTGAATGAATGTAAATTTTTGTAGACATACATTATTTTTTTATAAATATACTGAGAGGCTACAGTTAACATTTTAATTTCTTTAAACACCTCTCGTAGGGAATCTTGAGGTTTTAGATTATAAATAGCTCACACGACTCTTTTTTGTGATACAAAAATTGATTCTATATCAGCAGTCGAGCCCCACAGTAAAATACTGTAGGACATCAAGCTATGGAAATAACTAAAATAAACTAATCTAACTGTTTCTATATCAGTCAAACGTCTAAACTTTCTTACAGCAAAAGCAGCTGAGCTTAGTTTCCCTGACAAGATCTCTATTTCATAACCTTCATTTCAAAACCAAACTTGCATAACCAAACGAATGATTGAACTGTTTTAATATCTAGCAAATTTATGCTGCACCAAAGTTGTAGTGTGTGGAAGTAAAAATCCTGTCAACTAAACAATGTCGTATAAGTTTTGAATTTGACAAAACATTCTGACATAAGGACATAAATCATATAGCAAGCAGACATCAGTGGGATAAACTTCGACTAGCACTTATTTCACGCAACACGGTGGGTATAAGAGTTACTCCCGTATAAAAGCGATATTCTAGAACAGTAGATGGTAGAATGGAAAATTGATATACTCTCGGATAACTAGCAATTTATTCTAAGGTTAACATTTATTCTAACACCCAATAATAATAATAAAAATATTAATCCCTAAAATTATAACGGCCCTCTAGGTACGTATTCGGATTCTCAATAAATTATTTCTCACAAAATGTTATCAATAATATGCAAACCAACAAAAAGGAAATTCTTAAACTACTTCAAAACCTAGATGTAGGTAAATAAAGGTGCAGGTCACGATAATCTGCCACCTATTTTCTTTGCTAGATGCGCAAAAACATTATCTGTCCTGGTTATATAACAAATGTTTAATAAAAGGATATTTTCCTATCAAATGGAAAACAGCTCACATTGTACCTATTCATAAAAAAGTCTTAAAACATTAATCGAAATCTATCGCCCAATCTCTATAATAAAAGTCCTAAGAAAGGTAATGGAAAGAGTGATATTTAATAACTAGCGGTCCCCCGCGACTTCGTCCGCGCGTTTTGAGTTTGCTCCCTCCCCTCCCGTCGCAGCGTCATGTTTTATATCCTAAAGCCTTTCTCAATAAATAAGTTATCCAACACAGAAATATTTTTTTAAAACGGTCCAGCAGTTCCTGAGATAAGCGCGTTCAAACTAACAAACTCTTCAGCTTTATAATATATTAGCGAAAGCGCACGTTGTACTTAAGCTGCGAACATTATTTTGGTGCGGAGTTATGTTAAAACTGTGATAGCTCCTAAGATATTTATTGAAATCAAATTATATAAAGGGCAACTTGGTTCTAAATGAAATGCTCGTGATGATGAATGTATTTATTTTGATAAGAATAAATACCTGTGTGTATAATACACCTCTAAAAATAATGCTTAATTTTTTTACAAATTTATGAACATAAAAAAGGTTGTAGTAAGTCAACCATAAAAGATAGACATATGCTGTCGCGGACTTTATTATAGAATTCTTAATGTTGAACAATCCTGTCATACATGATTTTTGTGTAACTTAAGCGGTTTCCGCAGCGTATGCAGCGGAAGCTCTCAAAAGTTTTCGCAACATTTTTCATTTCTGCTGTGGTCTTATGAGTCGTATCTTTATGTTATATAGCCTAAAGCCTTCCTCGATAAATGGACTATCCAACGTAAAAAAAATTTTTCAAATCGGGCCAGTAGTTTTTGAGATTAGCGCGTTCAAATAAACAAACAAACAAACAAACAAACAAACAAACTCTTCAGCTTTATAATATTAGTATAGATATAGATTTATACCCTTCCATCATAATCTCTAAACCTTGGGGACAACACGGTTTCGTAAAGGGACGTTCTACGGAAACTTGAGGATTTTCATTGATTATGTTGCTACTAACTTTAGATTAGATTTTCATTGATTATGTTGGATAGCGGGTCACAGGTTGATGTAATCTACACGGACTTCGAAAAGGCTTTTGATCGTGTAGATCATGTCATACTTCTGTGTAAGCTGCTCGCGTTCGGGATACATGGTAACCTACTGCGATGGATGAAGTCATACCTGAGTCAAATCGATCACAGGCAGTTACTGTTGGTGGCTTCTGTTCAAATTTCACTGCTGTGCTTTAGAGGGTTCTCCAAGGTTCAATTTTAGGTCCGCTCCTATACGCCGTGTACCTCTTTGATGTTCGAGAGTGCTTCCAACGCAATCAATTTCTAATGTATACAGACGACACTAAAATATTTACAAAAATAACTACCCTATCAGACTGTGTAAATCTTCAATCTTATAATTCAATCAATCGTATCGAAATCAATATCATAAAATGTCAATTCACAACATTCACTAGAAAAAGAAACCCTATATATATTATTTACGAATTACAAAATTAATAACATAGTCGTGAAAAAACTATACTTGCAAGAGATCGCGGAATCCTTATGGACTCTAAAGTTACATACTCAGAACACATCGCTTACCTATAAATTTTACTAAAAAGTACTATTCAACTCATATGTTAGAAGCCTTCTTGAGTTTTAAAGTGTTATTTGGAACCCGCAAAACGAAACCTATTCTCAGCAACTTGAACGTATCCAAATGAAGTTCATAAGACACTTAGACTTCCGGGACTTCCGGGCGAACCGTGACTTCAAAGAATCGTGTCCGCATCATCATCTTACGACGGTTAAGAATAGGCGATATAGACATAGATATGGCCTTTTTGCATGGTGTTTGTAACAACAACATCGAGTGCCCAGAGTTTGCATCCAAAATTCTGAGTTTTTGCTGTCCAAAAAAGCGCACAAGGCATACAAGGTTTGTACTGGTTCATAAGATGTGCATGTAAAAGTAGGTAGGAATAAAATGAATAAACGTCAGTCTCATACAAGTTATCTTGCGTTTCACTACATGGTGACAGCGGTGCTACGAGTTTTTATAGAAACGAAAGTTAATTACACGTAAAAGTTACCGTAGATTTGTTTATCTAATTCACCATCGTTGTGTGTGTAATTGCAACAATGGAACACGCGCGGCCGCCGGCGGAATTAGTCCTTGAAGGCGGGCCGGCCAGTCGTGCCGACATGTGGCGAAAATGGCTGCGTCAATTTCGTGTTTTCTTGAAGGCATCCGGTGTGTCTAAGGAGTCAAGTGATGTACAAGCCAGTTTGCTCATAAACTTAATAGGCTCCGAAGGCTACGACATATATTCTACGTTGAAATTTAGCAACGAAATCGATCGCGAGGACGTTGAAAAAGTGATCGACGCATTCAATGTGTACTTTGGGACGAAAACAAATATCATAATGGTGCGATTTAAATTCTTCACACGTTCCCAAGAAAGTGGCGAGAGCATTGATGAATATGTCACCGCCTTGAAACTACTCAGCCAGCGATGTGAGTTTGGAGAACTGGAGGATAGCTTGGTACGAGACAGGATAGTGTGCGGTGTAGCCGACAGTGCTCTGAGAGATCGATTATTGCGGGCAGATGACCTGTCCCTCGATAAAGCAATAAAAATTTGCCAAGCAAATGAAATATCCACCGATGAAAATCGCCAGATAGAAGGCGTAAAAAGTGAGGTAAAAACCTTGGCCGTGGATGGGTTGTGGCGAACTCAGCGCGGGGCCAAGTCATACATGGGTGAAAGAACGCGTGCTAGTGGCGCGGGCAGCGCGGGCGGCGAGCAGCGCGCGCGCACGGGCGCGAGCTGGGGGAGCGGCAGGAGCGGCGGGCGCGGCGGCGCGGCGCGGCCTGCCGGCGGGCCGGCGTGCTCGGCGTGCGGCAGCATGCGTTGTGATAGTGGTGATCGTTGTACGGCCAAAAAAGCTATTTGCTTTCAGTGCGGTAACAGAGGTCATTTTCGAGTGAAGTGTCCTATTAAAAATAAGGTGTGTGAAATAAATGAGGACAGCTACGAGGAGGGTGAGTTGTACTTCATTTCAATGATTGAGTGTGTTGATTCCATTTCAAAAACAACTGGTAGCAAGTGGTTCGAAACCCTATATTTACCCACATGTAATACAAACATTTCTTTTAAGTTGGACACGGGCTCCGATCTAAATGTTATATCTAAACAAAATTTCGAAAAGTTAGGATATTTGTTATCTGATTTAACACGTGATAACGTGAGAGCAAAGTCGTTGTGGTAATTACTTGTCAATAATTGGATCCATTAAAATCAAAGTGACACACAAGAACAAAGAGTACGATTTACGGTTTGTCATATCAGATCAAGTAGGGTGTCAAAGTATTTTGGGGAAACATGCACTGGAAGAATTAGGTCTTGTGCAAAGAGTATTTTCAATAGATTTAGATACATATGATGATTTATTTAAGGGTTTGGGCAAATTGCCGGGTTTTTACAGAATTCCATTGCAAAGTGATGCTAGTCCTTGCATCTGTCCTGTTAGAAAGATTCCTGTTGGTGTCAGAGATCAATTGAGGAAGGAGTTAGGTCGTATGGAGGAGTTAGGCGTCATTAGAAAGGTGTCTCACCCAACGTCATGGGTAAATGGCATTGTTGTAGCTGCAAAAAAAGATGGCAATCTTCGGGTTTGCCTCGACCCACGACCGCTAAACAAAGTTATCAGACGACAACATTATCCTCTGCCGACTTTAACTGAGATAGCCACCAAGCTGAAAGGAGCAAGGTTCTTCAGTAAGCTGGATGCCAGATCTGGATTTTGGATGGTCCAACTGGATGATGAGAGCGCCGACTTGTGCACCTTTGGCACACCGTTTGGAAGGTTTCAATATCTGCGTTTACCATACGGTATCAATTCTGCTTCGGAAATCTTTCATGCTCGAATCCGTCAAATACTGGAAGACCTTGAGGGAGTCGATTCCTTTGTCGATGACGTCATCGTTTGGGGATGCACGAAAGACGAACACGACAAACGACTTACTAACCTTTTGGAAAGGTCACGAAATGTTGGTATAAAATACAACAGGGAAAAGTGTAAATTTGGTGTCACAGAGGTAACATACCTTGGTCATACTTTTAGTGCGGAGGGCATGAAAATTGATAAATCTAAGCTTAAAGCCATCACAGACATGCCAAGCCCCAGTGATAGAACTTCGTTGGAAAGGTTTCTCGGAATGGTCAATTATGTAAGTAAATTTATTCCTCATTACTCGCAAAAGGTCGTGCCACTTCGCAATCTGCTCAAAAAAGATAGTGAGTGGTGTTGGGGAAGCAACGAGGAGCGCGTGGTGAGCGAGTTGAAGGAGGCGCTATGCAGTGCGCCGGTCCTGGCGCTGTTCGCGGCGCGCGAGCCCGCCGTGCTGTCTGTTGACGCTAGCTCGCACGCGCTAGGCGCCGTGCTGCTGCAGGCCGGCCGCCCGGTGGAGTTTGCATCACTCACGCTTACCGATGCGCAACAGAGGTACGCGCAGATCGAGAAAGAAATGCTGGCTATTGTGTTCGCGCTGGAAAGATTTCACCAATATGTTTTTGGAAAGAGCGACATTATCGTAGAAACTGATCATAAACCACTGGAGGCGTTATTCCAAAAATCATTGGATTCTGTACCAGCTAGGTTACAGCGTATGATGCTTCGCGTACAGAGGTATGATTTTACAGTTGTCTATAAGCCAGGAAAATACATGTACGTTGCAGACGCACTGTCACGTGCTCCGCTGACGGAACTGCTACACACAAACTTGACGGAGGAAATAGAGGAACAAACCTGTTTCTTACTTCAAAATGTCAGGGTCAGTAAAGCCATATTGCAGACAATTAGAGAAAAAACGAGCACAGATACAGAAGGGGTTAAATTAATAGAATACATTCGAAATGGTTGGCCATCAAACAAATACGAAACATATGAGTGTGTAAGACAATATTGGAGCTATCGAGAATGCATTGAGTATGCAGATGGTATAATATTCTGCAACGATCTGGTATACATTCCCCGGAGTCTCCGGTCGGAAATGTTATCGCGCATTCACGAGGGGCACCTAGGCATCGATAGATGCAAACGGCGCGCTCGTGACGTCATGTTCTGGGCTGGCATGTCACGTGACGTGGAGCGTGCGGTGCGTCGGTGCCGAGTCTGCGCTGAGAACCGCGCGCACCCGCAGCGGGAAACAATGATACCTCATACTATTCCACAACTTCCATGGAATAAAATTGGATCTGACATATTTGAATATTCGAAAAAATCTTATTTGATTCTAATTGATTACTTTTCGAATTTCATAGAGGTGTGTCCTCTGTTGGCAATTAACTCCAAACAAGTTATTTTAGCCATGAAGGACCAGTTCGCTCGACATGGAATACCGAAGGAATTAATAACAGATAATGGTCCTGCCTACGCTTCAAAAGAGTTCAGGGCTTTCTCAGAGTCGTGGGGATTCATTCATACCACTTCCTCCCCTAACTACCCACAATCCAATGGGCGCAGCGAACGGTCAGTGAGAACAATCAAAGAGCTATTTTTAAAATGCTCAAAATCAAAAGAGGATTTCTACATAGGCCTGTTAAACCATAGGTCCACCCCTAGAGACGGTGTAGCGAGTCCAGCCGAACTTTTAATGGGGCGGAGACTCAACACCCGCCTTCCAGTGCACCCTAAAAAACTAAACCCAGCTCGCAACAACCAAGCCGACTATGAAAACTTGCTTCGGCAACAAAGCAAGGGTTGCGAGCGATATAACAGACGAGCGCGCACGCTCCCGGAGCTGGCGTGTGGTGACGAGGTGGTGGCACTGAACGGCGCGTCGCGGCGCCTTGCGAGAGTCTGCGCGCCGGCCCCGCAGCCGCGCTCGTACCTGGTGGCCGACGGTACTGGTCGAGTGTACCGTAGGAACAGACGCCACCTTATAAAACTCCCAGATTCAAAATCTGACCTGACACCAAACGAGACAATGAGTCGAAATGATTTCAACGAAGAGGAACATTCGAAATCTGATGAATATGGCTCATGCAGCAACACAGATGCCAGCACTGATCACGAAGAATCTAATGAACAAACAGAAACTATTTCTAAAAGGCATGCTGCAACGGAAGCTAGGGAGAGAATTAATAAACTTTTAACTAAAAATAGATAACCTAACACACATTATATTAACTAAACACAACAGTAGGTATGTCATAATAAGTACCTAAAAGTCTAAGCAAAACGTCACTTAATTCCAGCGCATGTTAATCCTGAACTTGAAATTGTAATATTGCTTCCTCATGTAATATTAAGTATTGATACAAAATTGTATAAAAAATAATAATAATAATAATAATATATATGATGGTACATATTTCCATAATTATTTGACAGAATAATGGTGTTAAATATGTACAGTTATGTTCTATATATATATCTCATAAATTAGTTTAATAACCGAAACTTGTTAATGAAATAAAAGTAACAATATTGTAATGTAATTGATTAAGTGATTAATTAATGTAATAATAAATTCCTGCTGTTATTGTGCATCGCATAGCAGAACGCATGTTTTATTACCTGGTTATCTAGTTTGCACGTACCCCGTATGTATGTAGGCATGTACAGTCGCCAGCACGTCGAGCTTCTTGCTTTTGTTGCAAACTGACCCTTGTTACAGCTGTACAAGACACCGAAGTGTTTACCTGGACGTGCTGTTGTCCGTACTTATTTGATCTGTTATTAACTTTGCCTTTTGTAAGATGAGAAGATGTATAAATTATGTAATTGCAGTTAATAATTACTATTCTTATAAAACGTTATGCTCGATCTATTATTTTTATTATTTCAAGGGAAAGATGTACTGGTTCATAAGATGTGCATGTAAAAGTAGGTAGGAATAAAATGAATAAACGTCAGTCTCATACAAGTTATCTTGCGTTTCACTACAAGGTTATTTGCAGTTACAAAAACACTGACAAATTGCGCGCACACACATACACACACAGACACATTTCAGAGATAGAGATTCAATTACAATAATACACGTCAAGTTAACTGATGATCGTAACTAAAATTTTGTAAATAAAAATGAAAATCTGTCATTGGCTGGGAGTCTTACATGTCTGTATTTTATGTTATTATCATTAATAGCTGTGGATTTTGTAACACAAATAAATAAATAAAAATACTCGAAGGTAGAATCGGCTTTTAATCTGCAAAGCTATTCGACATTCTTAATTTTAGCTTAATAAGATAACAGTAATTTCGCGCGCTCAGACCATAGCACGGTAGCTCTATTGGAAAAAGAGTTTCCCCTCTTAGCCAGAAAGGTTCGAGTCCCACCCGTTCGCAATTTTTGTTTTCTTATTTCATCATATAAGAATACAAAAGTAACACTACGAGTGTTAAAAACATTCTTAACCAAAGTTATTCGACATGTTAATTCTCAAATTTATTTATTATACTACACGAGCCACAAGCCACCTAACCCTGTGGACTACGAGCTGCGGTCAAACGAGAACACAATTATAATGTTTGCAGTTTTGCAACAAACACCGACTCCGCGCGGCGAGTGCGAAAGTTAGATTGGCTAACCGGGGTGTGGGAATGTGGCCGCTAATTATGCATGTCGATAGGTGTTTACTTTAGGGATTGAAATGAAATGCGGCTTTGGTAGTACTATTATCTAGATCTTCTGTACTTTGGTAACCAAGATAATAATAAATGTAGGAAGTCAAAGTAGGTGTCACGAGCTGTCGAGCCGTAATGATCTGAAAATAAGCAGTATAGCAATTTCGATGAGAACATAATTACTTTATTAGGTAAAGCAGCCCCCTACGTCCGCGCGTTTAGAGTTTCCCCTCTCCCCTTCCGTTGCAGCGTGATGTTTTAGCAGAAAGCTTTCCTGGATAAAGAAGATATCTAAATCGGTCCAGTGTTTCTTGAGATTAGCGCGTTCGAACAAATACACTCTTCAGCTTTACAATATTAGTATTGACTATATTTAAAAAAAAAACAATAATACATTATGTAAAGGGGCATACTGCTTGAAGATTTATTATGTGTTCACCGTTCCTTAACTGAAATTAACGTTGTATTTCAGTTTTAACATAACAAGTTTTCTATTTAGAGTACCTACAACTCTGACAAATCCTTCAAGATTTCAGTCTTGCTCCACAAATCCGCGACTTAGGTATGTCTTCTTACAACGATCCTGATACACAAGTCTGGTAACGCTCTTAAAAAGGTTGTTACACATTTTTCACTACCAAACATTTTTTTGAAAATACTCAGTTATGTAGATGTTGGCCACAGACTCGGAGTTGCGAAAATGAGTCATTACCATCCAATTAAATCAAGAGGGTACTAAATGAGACAAACCTTAACTAATACAATTACAAAATAATCGCCACATCTTAATTGTACTCGATATTCGATTCGATTCGATTCGATAGTGAATTACTCAGCCAGGCCACAAGAGCTCAGATTCGGTAAAACCGGCAAACCGAGGTGCACGAGTTGGAGGAGGGAGGGACACGCTCTGGGATGGGAGAGGAACGTCGGCAAGCCGCAGCCCTCCGACCAGAACCAAAGTAGCTATTCAGCCTAAATTGGTCTAGGAGTAGGGAAGACGGGTATCATCCATGGGGAGTGAGCGTTGATGCTGCGAGGGGTTGGGCTATCATGCCATGGTGGTTTTCTGTATCTGTTATTTGCTGCGCTCCGACGTTGATCATTGAAGCTATCTTTGGCTGATGGCTCATTGCGCTTCGACATTGATCATTGAGGCTGTTTTCGGCTTAAGGCTCGCTGAACTACGTAATTGATTATTGAATCTGCCTTCGGCTTATGGCTCGCTGCGCTCTGACGTTGATCATTGTCGCTGTCTTCGGCTTATGGCTCGTTGCACTCCGACGTTGATGATTGTAGCTGTCTTCGGCTTATGGTTCGCTGCGCTCCGACGTTGATGATTGTAGCTGTCTTCCGCCTATGGCTCGATGCGCTCCGACGTTAATGATTGTAGCTGTCTTCGGCTTATGGCTCGCCGCGCTCAGACGTTGATCATTGTCGCTGTTTCGCTTATAGCTCGCTGCGCTCTGAGGCTGATGATTGTAGCTGTCTTCTGCTTATGTCTCGCTGCGTTCCGACTTTGAACATTGTCACTGTTTCGCTTATAGCTCGGTGCGCTCTGACGTTGGTCATTGTAGCTGTCTTCGGCGTATGGCTCGCTGCGCTTCGTTGTTGTTCATTGTCGCTGTTTCGCTCATAGGTCGCTGCGCTCTGACGCTGATTATGGTAGCTGTATTCGGCTTGTGGCTCGCTGCGCTCCGACGTTGGTTTGGTTGGTTGGTCCGAATTTGGTTACGATTTCTTAAATTATGTTTAAATTTCCTTTTATTTAATTGTAAATTTGATTGAATCCGTTTAGTGTTAAAATTTCGAATGAGAATGCAAGTATACTATTTATAAAGTTGATTAATATTCAATATTTTTGTGTTTTGATACAGTTGATGTGTTGGAGTAAAGTAGTGGTAATGAAATAAGACTTTTATGATTTTATTCTGTATCCTTTGCAATTGAGCTAAATTAGTTACGGCTGCTGATCCCCATATTTCAATCAGGTATTCAAGATGTGATTTAACCAGCGAGTTATATATCATTTTCCATACGCTGTATGGGATGCAGTGTGCGATTTTTTTAATACTCCTAAAACAGATGTTAATTTTGTTCTTACCTGCTCAATGTGTAACTTCCATATTAGTTTATCATCGATATGAAGTCCTAGGTATTTTTCTTAACCGACGCGGCGTATTATAACATCGTTAATAATTAGTGGTGCAAGTTCAGGAATTTGTTTATTTTTCGCGGCTAAAATCATAAAAGACGTTTTTAAAGTATTAATTGTTAACAAGTTGGATTTAAACCACACATTGAGCATGTTAAGATCATGTTGAGCATCTTTTATGAGCTCATGGATTGACTCTTGGTGGCGGCTTGCGTTGAGTTAGAGCAGGCGCTAAAAAGGTGCACGTCTGAAAGCTTTTATGACAGATTGACAGGCAAATTTATTGGCCGTTTGTGCTTTGTTTTCTTTTAAAACAATAGGTAGGTACTATATTATAGAAATGATGAACAAATATGATTCAACAGTGAACATATTAACTTCAAAATTGATTTTCATATTCCGCCACTTAGAAAGTTTTTCAGGGCTTTAACAATTTACTCTTCTGGTCCTGTTGTTATTGTTTCGCATGTTAATGGCTTTTTTGACAATGGTCGGATATTCTTTCCTATGCACGTGTAGGGCCATGTACAATATCATTTGTGCAAGAAATTGAGGGTGAATTTTTTACCTAACTACGAGGAAATTGTTATACTTTAGATTATTTCGTTTTATAGTTCACAGTAACAGCCGTATTAACACAGCTTTGTGTTAAGGAGGTGTTTATAAATTGTTATTCCTTCGTTCACGCTACCGCCGGCGCGCGGCGTCCTATCGACCAGGAGCTCTATTTTTGAATCACTCGCTTCAAGATGGCGAGTGATTTTCGTTCGAAGATGAATTAAAAGTCATAGAATAAAACTCGTTGTCGAACAAAAATCACTCGCCATTTCGAAGCGAGTGATTCAAAAATAGGGCCCCAGAGCGTCCGAATGTATCATTTGCGGGAGTTAGATGTTTTAATAAAACAAGAACGTGGTGTGAAGTGACATTTTTTATTTTTTATTTTGATACCATAACCTAAAAGCTAACCATAGACACAATACCCCCACTTATCAAAATAATTAAGCAATCTTACCTAATTACATTGTTACTACAAAACTTAGTCATACTTTTAATTAAAAACATATTAAAGACTTAGTGCTAGCTTACACAGGATGTATACCTAACAGATTAATACAATGATAATGTTTGTTAAATCCTAAACTTTTAGTTAACAGATCAGCGGGCATATCCCCTGTTTTCAAATATTTTATTTGTACATTTTTATTAGTTACACAATCCTTACAAAAATGATATCGGATATCAATATGTTTTGTTCTTTTGTTAAAGTTGCTATTAGAGGAAAATTTTATTGCTCCTTGATTGTCATTATGTAATACAATGGTGTATGTTTCATTATTTATTTCTTTGAGTACATTTTGCAAATAAAGAGCCTCTCTACAACCATCAGATAAACCCATATACTCTGCCTCACAGCTTGAAAGGGCAACGGTTCTTTGTTTCCTTGCCTTCCATGAAATTAAACCTCCAGCTAACATGAAGCATAAGCCTGTATATGACCTTCTATCTATGCTATTATTCCCCCAATCTGCATCAACAAACCCTAGAAGGGTTTGTTTGGGGATTGGTTTTGAATTACCAAATTTACTATATTTTAAACCAAACATTTTGGTTTTCTTTAGATATCTTAAAATTCGCTTAGCATATGCCCAAGTTTCATGGTTATAACAATTATTGAATTGGCTTAAATAACTTACTGCGAAAGCTATGTCAGGTCTAGTTAAAACAGCTAAATACATTAATCCACCAATGAGTTGCTGGTAAGGTAATTGTTTCTCACATGTATCTATCAACTTGATATTTAATTTTAATTCTAAAGGTGTATTGGCTTCGCTGCTATCGGTCATATTAAATCTTTTTAACATCTGGTTAATGTAACTCTGCTGGCTAAGTGTAATTGTGCCATTTTTTTTTATCATAATTTACAGTCATACCTAGACAATTTTTTACTTGCCCTAAATCTTTTATTTTAAAGTTAGAAGCTAGTATTTCTTTCAAATTATTACCTTCAATAGAATCATTTGTAAATATAAAGAAATCGTCTACATACAGGGTTACAATTGTCTTTTTATCATCATTATTTTTAGTATACAAACATGGTTCAGATTTGGAACGTTTATATCCAATATTAACAAGACATTCGTCCACCTTCTTGTACCAGGCCCTCGAGGATTGCTTCAGCCCATAAATTGCTCTATTTAATTTCAGTACTTTATCTCCATTACTATGCAACTTTTCTAAGCATTTAGGTATATCCATGTAAACTGTCTCCTCAAGGTCCCCGTTCAAGAATGCTGTGGTTACGTCTAGGTGAGTAATATCTAATCCGAGTTTCACAGATAATGCAAACAACAGCCTTAGTGTAGAGTGTCTTACCACTGGCGAATATGTCTCTGAATAGTCCACATTTTGTTTCTGCATAAAGCCTTTGGCTACCAAGCGAGCACGATATCTGATATTATTGTCATTGTCCCTTTTTTTACGCAACACCCACTTGCACTTCACTATAGTTTCACCACACTTTGGCCTATCCACTACCTTCCATGCATTGTTGTCTTCAAAACTCTTTATTTCTTCATTCACAGCTAACAACCACTGCTGCTTCTCATCTCCTTGCAATGCCTCTTCAATACCAAGACCATTGGCATCATCAAATACATCTTCAGGAACATGCATAGCAGTCCATCCGTATCTTTCTGGCGGTTTGATGATTCTTTTAGATTTTGGGCGTACAGGCAGGTCATTGGCATCTTCATAGTCACTAGGAATGTAGTCATCATCAGATCTTACTAGCGTCTCATCATTTGGTTCAGCTGTCTCATCCACAAGTGAATATTCATCTCGGGTTACTTCTTCTGAACTTGATATATCTGCGTCCTTAATGTCCCCCACTGAATGCGAATTATCAGCATTCTTATCAATAGGCATACTGACATAAGGCTGCCTCTCATCTTCCATCACTATGATATCTCTGCTAGTTGTAATGCGCTGTGTTTTAGGATTATATATTCTGTAACCCTTAACATTGTCTGGATATCCAATAAAAATTTGCTTTTCTGACTTCCTGTCCCATTTTTGGCGCTTTTCTTTAGCAACATGGACCATAACGCTACTGCCAAATATTCGAAGGTGACTGATGTCTGGTTTTTGCCCTGTCCATATTTCATAAGGTGTTTTGTCATTCAAAGAAGGAAGAACAGTGCGATTCTGTAAGTAGACTGCAGTGTTGGTTGCTTCTGCCCAAAACTCTTTACCCAAGTTCGCATCAAATAGTAAGCACCTGGCTTTTTCAACAATAGTCCTATTGTTTCTCTCTGATAAGCCATTTTGCTCGGGCGTGTATGGGTTACTTCTTTGATGGACAATTCCTTCATTTTTAAGAAATTCATTGAAGTCCTTATTGCAGTACTCACAACCATTGTCGCTTCTCAATGTTTTAATTTTTTTATTTGTTTGTTTCTCTACTTTGGCTTTGAATTCTTTGAAACATTTTAGCGCCTCATTTTTGTTTTTAATAAAATAAGCAAATATCATACGGCTGTAGTCGTCTATGAACAAAATGAAGTACCTGGACCCAGCTAAGGAATTCTGCTCCATAGGTCCACAGATGTCAGTATGGACTAACTCAAGTAATTCGCTGCTTCTTGATCCTTGATGTGTGAATGGTAAACGACACTGTTTACCTTCACAGCAAACTGTGCATGATGATTTAGTCAGATCAACCTTTTCTCTCAAATTCATGCCTACAACAGCCATATTCATTTTGTTTAGGTATTTGCTATTAACGTGACCCAATCTTCGATGCCAAGTATCGCCTGATGCAGCTAGATTAGCGACTACATCACCATCATATTCAGGTACTTATAACTTGTACATTCCATTGTTTAACACAGCTGTGGCCACTAATTCATTGTTTTTGTTAAATATTTCACAACGTTCTGTCGTAAACTGAACTTTATTTCCAGATTTTATCAACTGGCTCACTGACAAAAGATTAGTTGTCAATCCTGGAGCGTACATAACATTCTTAACTGGAACTTCAAATTCACATTGATCAGTCTTTGTTATAATAGTCACATCGCCGGTACATTTAACTCTAAGTTTTTCATTATTGGCCACACATATATCTCTTTGATTTTGATACGAAGCATTTTCAATCCAATGTTCATTAGCTGTCAAGTGTGAACTCGCGCCAGAGTCTATATACCAATCATTTTTGCTAAACTCGTAACTCAAAAACATCGTACAGAACGCATTGGTTGGTTTACGTTGCTGTTCTTTCGTGTTTATATTGGTATTGTCTTTATTTGGACACTGATTTTTGTAATGTCCCGTTTGTTTACAACGATAACACGTAATGTGACATTTGTTGTTGAAATTTTGTTTCGTTTGACTTCCTTTTACGCTGGCCATAGACATTTTATTTTTCTTATGTTGCCATTTTTGCGATCCACCACTTCCGCTCGCAAATGCGCTGCTAACTTCATTATGATTCTCGCCACTTACTTCCGTTTCGATGTCCATGAGTTTTGTCTTGATGGTGTCCGATGTTATTTTGATGCCCGAATGCTCGATAGCCATTATCATCGGCATGTATTTGTCAGATAATCCAGCGAGCATCAAACACCCGATCCATTCGTCACTTATGTTGAATCCGGTTCCACTTAGCTTTTGACCCGTTTCTATTAGTTGGGTGACGTAGGACTGCATGGAATTACAGTTTTCTTGGCGTATTGAAATTAAATTACGTAGCAGGCTTATTCTTCGAGTAAATCCGGAATCATCAAATAATGCCTTCAGCTTGTTCCACAGCTCCAATGAAGTCTGGACGCCCTTTATGTGCACAAACAACGTACTGTCGATTGTCATAATTAGCTTTGCCTTAGTTTTCATGTCGTCTGCGGCTGCTACGGGTTTCTCCTCAGTTACTGGCCTGATGCAATGCAGCATGTCCTCTAAGATGAGAAAATTCTCCGCAGCGAAAGTCCACTCTGCATAGTTTTCTCGCCCTTTCAATTTGGGAACATTCACTAGATAGTTCGATGACATTATCTTACTAACTTATGTTCACCACTTAATACTGAATGTACTGAGCTATAATAATGAGAAAAAAAACTATTTATTTGGAAGTAACTAAGCGCAATCTGGGCCCATAACCTTTTAATAAAACAAGAACGTGGTGTGAAGTGACATTTTTTTTTTTTTATTTTGATACCATAACCTAAAAGCTAACCATAGACACAATGTTTTAGTGCCAAGGTGTTATTGTAGTGCCTATAAATTCTTCCAGGGCTACTAGCCCCCTAGTATATATATTCGTGGATTTCTTCGTTATTTGATGATGATGATGTATTACTATGTGTGGATTAAAGGCTAATTAATCCTAATCATTTTCATATTATGAAAATCAAGACCCGCACCCCGCACTGAATTTAACGCGCTTCGCAACAGCATTCGCATCGATTTAAACAATTTTGATTTTATGCTGACACTTTTTTTGTTTTGGATTTCTGATAGGAGTATATTATGGTACTAATTGATTGCATCAATTTCATGATGGTTTTCGTCAACGTTTTTGTAGGATTTATGTTCAGCAGGATCACGTCAAACTGCCCGATGAGCCAAAGTCAAGAATGACAGCTTGTAGATTTGTGTCTTTTAATGATATCTTTCATAATCCTGAATTTCTGTGATCGAGAATTTGTTTATTTAATGTCAATGGTAGTACTATAGTTTTTAAGCCGAGTTCAATACCTCAACACCCGAGCGGTCGCATGCGACCGCATAACAATAGAATACCTATTGTGTCTCGTTCACATACGCTTGAGGGATTAAGATGTCAGATGGTAAGAAGTTTGCAACATATTTATTGTACCCCGCTGTGAGGGTCTAGTTAGAGGCTGCGCCTAAATTGCATTAGGACGCACGTGTGTATTTTTCTTAGACTTTTAAAGGCGATGCTGTGTAAGTGCATTTTTGCTACTTTTGTTTTAGTGGTATCCCAGTGCTGTTTCGAAAGTTTCTTATACGAGTAGGATTTAATCGTCGTTTCATAAGGATGTAATACAATACGCTAAGGTCCATTATTGTATGATTGGCCGAAATGGAGTTTCATAAAACGTGTCACGAAAGTTATGGGGAGCATTCTTTTTTTTGGGCGACGCAAGCTGACCTTTTCGACTATTCTGTATAATTCTTTAAGTTGCAAAATAAATCGTGTGTTCATAATAAAGTTTCAAATGGAAAGATCTCACCATGTTCGTATCAGTATATTGTAGCTTAGCTGCGTGTTGGGCTTCGCTCTAGTATAGTGCTTGTCGTCGCGGGTTTGCCGGTGGTTTTCTTCTGTCTAGGAACTAAGCTAGACACATTCCTTCTGCGAAGACGTTTGAGCCGCAATCACACGCTTTAAGCCTGCGTGACTCCGCTTTATATGTATGTACGATTTATCATTGCGAGTTACTCCCTTACATACTGTAGAGCTCTAGCATAGTAGAATCATCTTAGTCAGGCGTCGCTATGCCTCGGAAGAACGGTATCACGGTATAGGCCTCTTGTCCACGACACCCGAAGGTACCTAATTAGTAACAGTTTACTATTGTAAACAGAGTTGAACGCAATTCATACACATTTTTCACTAAGCTCTCTGGTAACTTTTTGCCCAAAGAAATAATAAGCTAATTCACTACAACACATACACATACAAGGAATCACTTCGGGACTTGGAATTAAATTTAAAATATACCGTTGATTTGATTACGACAACATGTTACGCACTATTGGTATTTAAATTACACATTAATAAACGGAAATGAGATATTTTGAGAAGAAAAATTTACGCGCTATTTGTTTTCGATTTATCTTAACCGTGGCGATGTATTTAACACTGTTTATAAAATACTAATGACGGAGAAACCGCTTCAATATTTTGAGGGATGATTCGTTGTTAACATGCCCATGGGCTCTAAGACAATAGATCTTTTTATGGTCGGCCGGCCGCTTGCGGAACACGTGCAGGATACGACCACTGACAACGGCTGCCCAAAAGGATCTCCCATCTTAATTGTACTCAATATTGAAAAAAAAAAGTATTTTCAAGCGGTATCACTAATTATTTGTCCGTTCAAATTAAATGGATCATAAAATGTTCATCATACAACTGTTTTTAGTAAGTAGAAATATGTTTCAGCCCCTTAACAACACAAATATTTCGAATGTTCTCATCAAGCTCGGTGAAAGTGCGCTTGCGAGACCCTTAAGCGTTTAATTGAATTCTCTTTATAAACGCAGAGTGGAGCCACTCGGCACACAGAAGTTAGATTAGTTTGCCTACGACGAGCTAAGCTATTTTAATGGAATTTTAATGTGTACCTTCTTAAAAACTAGAACTGATTGCTGTAGGTTAATGCTACGAGGGAAGTAAGTGCAAACTTAGGCTTCATCGCACGAAGTTAAAACACTATTAAACGTCAAAAAATAATACCCATCTACGAGTACTTTTTGCAGAAGAGTTTAGGGAGGGTATCTTTAAAGCTGAGGAAAATTAGGGTCGTCAAAAATGAGTTGCGAATAACTCAAAAGTGGAACCTCCCCCGTGGGAGAACTTTCATAAATATAAATACTCTAAATCACATAAACTTACGTTAGCGATAGATCTAAACATCTTATGTATGTATATAAAGTATCTTAACGTGTGCTAAGTCAAAACAGCCCAGCGAAAACCAGTCTAATTTTTCTCAGAGCCTTCTTTATTTTCATATTTACAAGATTCTTCTCAAATGAAACTACCACTTTCTGAATTGAAGACATCTCGACAATGATACACATCTCGGAGCTCGCTCTAAAACAAATTCTAAAAGAATTCATCGCGCGAGGAGACGCCATCTGTGAAATTACACAAACTGAATAAAAGTCCTATATTTTCGCATAAATTTCCACATCAGCTCTTGTTTCACAGATGTAGGAGAGCCAAAGAGCTACTCACTATATGGATGAACAAAAAGTGACACATGTTTGGTACCCATCTTATAGTGAAAAGGATCGTTAGACTGTAATAACAGTTTTGCAATTAAATGACCTAACACAGTGATTAATCAACTAATGGACAGACGACTTTCAGTTGAACTTGCGTAAAATTAAACAATTCGCACTTATCACAAAGTTACAAATTCTTTTCAATTTGTTTTGAAGAGGACTTATCGTTAGTGACTCGCGTTAAATAAAATTAACCTTTTACGTGAGTTCGAACCACTTTTTTATGTACGACTACGATTAACTGTTATAAATATGACACCTTATACTGTATTGTTACTTTAATAGTGTCCAGAAAGTAACACTGTAGGTAGTAACACTTCCCTGTAAGTTTTCCGTAAAATATTGTAATATCATTGTGTGCGGATTAGCCTGCCGCGCGACTGTGCAAACCGTAGCACAATGGGCAGACTTATTGCATTAGAGGTAAGTATTAAAGTACTAGAGACTCGTGAACAGTACCATGTTTAGGCTGTCCAGTGTTAAAATCTACAAAATTAATGCTTATACCACAGTAGATTCATTGTTATAGTAGGTAGTGCTAGTAATAAATTGTGGTAGGTAACTCTTGTACAAATACAAGAGTTAGATCAAAATATATTACGAGTAATTAGGGTCTCCCAAGCCGATTTCGACTACGGTGCCCAGTCACAACGGCAAACTGTCTGCTCGGGACATATTATAGCGCACAAGTGTGTGCGCAAATACAGGTGCTCTCTATTCCTTTCACTCTCATAGCCCGATGGGACAGCAATCTGACACGACCAGAGAGAGGGAGATCAGGCGAAGGACCAACAGCTTTACGTGCTTTCCGAGGCACGAGGGTGAATCACCGCCAACTTCTCAACTCCGGGCTACCCTGAAAATTTCTGAAAAACCCAAGTACATGTTTTTGGCTCGACCTGTGGATCGAACCCGGGACCTCTGGCGCAGTCTTCGCTTTAAAGTGAAACTCTATTACCGCTTAAATATTTATCCAACCCAGTTTAGATTTTTGGCACTCCAATCGTGCTAATTACCTTTTGATTATCTCTATTGTAAAGGTCACGCACTTGCTGAGCGGCCCTAAATTTTTATTAGATAACTTGAATATATACTAGCCCTGTGTTGATGCCAGTGAATCGACTTACGAGTACACATTAGATGGTAGAATGTTGGGCAATGATGATAGACATCACGGAGGGATTATCCCAGGCTTTGACGATGGTCAGATCAGATTCCACTTGCTTGAAGGCATAGAAACCCTATCACGCAAGCAGACCTTTCGCTTCTTCCTTTAAGCTTTCACCTTCGAATACTTTATTTAGGATTGAATAATGTATGTCGAATAAAGGCGCCAAACATCTATTTACTGCAATGAAGTATAACTCTTTACCCGGAACTTATGAATATTAACTCCATCCGCATTTCGCGTTACAAAATTATGCAAGAGTCACACAAAGACGTTCTAATTGATGTAAATACCTCGCACAATTGGATAAAATTAGGCGAATTGCGGTCTGAGAGACTTTCGGATACTGACTATCGAATAACATTTAATACCTCTCGCATAGTCCCTCATAAATATGCTAATCCATGCGATTCTCTATCTATTATTCTAACATTGTTCTAGTGTGAAATTTCCGAAAATTCTCTTCAGGATAAGTTTTGGGAATAAATTAAATCGGTATTTTGCGTAATGATTGTTTTAGCGAGCGTTTGACTTATAATTGAGTCGCTTAAAGACCCATTCATAAAGCGGGAGTACTTATAAGTTTTTAACACTCATTATAATAAGAATATCTTAATTCTACAACCTATGGGCAAACCTGCCTACCTTAAGGAAGTGAATAAAAAAACAATACATTACAATGTGTTAATTTTACACTTGATCAAACTTTTAGGGAGTGCTCTAATGATGGTTTTGAACAACTTTTGGTATGTGTGTATGTTCCACACAAAAACTCATATTTTCATCTCGGAGAAAATGTATGGAATAGCTGTTTTTTTTCTCGAATTCGAAGTTGGACCGAAGTATAGTGAAAGTTGTTCAAAACCGTAATTAGAGTTTCTGAAAGTTTGATCTAAAAATTTAAATTGAAAGTAAAACTAACACATTTTATATAAATACATACCTACAATTATCAGACTTTTTGTAAGTTCCTCTATCAAAGGGACTGTTAGCGAAAATGGTTGACATGAAACTTATCTTTCATTCTTTGTCCCCAAAGAATTGCAAACTATTTCAATATCCTTAGTTAGATCGAGTGAGATCAATCTAAGTTAACTAATCCCCGATTTGTCATCTACGCTCAGCGTTCCTTTGTATATCGATGTAATCGACATCATTCGCTTTGATCCCGAGTAATTGCTTTCAATTGTTAATTAATAGGACATGTTGAATTACAAACCCACATCAGTTGTAATTGCAGATTATGGGGTAGATCAGTCCTCCTTCGCAGCGGTCACGCAGCATCCGTGCTTCGGATCCGGAAGATGACGGATGGATATACAGGGTGTTGTTTTGGTCAGTGACATCCAACTCAGGGTAATAATATGAGTTATGCCTATTCTAAAAAAATGTTTTTTTTAATACTGAGCAAGTTTTATACAAGAAAACCTCTTCATAACATTAAAAAAAAACCGCCCAAGTGCGAGTCGAACTCGCACACTGAGGGTTCCGTGCCAACTTTAACTGAATAAGGGAATCCACTTACATCTACTTAGTAAAATACCACAATATTTAGTTGACTGCAAATATAACTTTTTTTTTCATAGTGTTTGTATGAAATACAAAGTTATATTTGCGGTTGTTGAAAATTTGCTATATCTCAAAAACTTCTCGTTCTATCCCGTCCAAACCAATTTTCGTTGAAGGTATTTGTTAAGGTCTACATCATATATTATTTTCAAAATTTACACTTGCTTGGTTTCGAAGTTAGATGGGGGGACGCCCATTTTACCACTTTGGAAGCGTGTAGCTATGAAACTTTAGACTTTAAAAGAAAATAGTTTTAGAAACCTCGATGTCATTTTAAAAGACCTATCTATAGATACCCATAGACATAGGTTTGATTAAAAAAAAATTTTTTGTTTTTAGTTGGGGAGACCCCAACTAAAAACAAAAAACTACATCTACAAAGAATACATCTCCCTACTCAATTTAAACAGTGTAATGCTTATAGTTACAGAATAAAATGGCCGTGACATACGGACGGACAGACAGACTTGACGAAACTATAAGGGTTCCGTTTTTTGCCATTCGGCTACGGAACCCTAAAAATGACAAAACGAATGTAAAAAAATATTTTTCTTTGTATGGGTGTACACTAATCAAAAGGGTTCCCGCAGAATATCAGTATCGTGACATGCCTCGCGCTGTCACGAATTATGTTGAGCGGGGACCTTTTTGACACATAGGTTCCTATTATTTATATATTTTATATATCTATTAAAACTGATGTTTATATGTAATAATATTTATAATAACCGTGTTTTTTTTGTTGCCTATGATTGTAACTTATGTGTCAAATAAAATAATTTATATTCTATTCTATTCTATTCTATGATGGGAAAACTCGCACCCTAGCACGTAGCTAGCGCTTATCTACGAAATACTACGCCGTAGCTAGTAAGCTTCAAAGAGGCTACCTGATGATGGTAGTTTTGACTCGATAGCTGTACCGCATAAATAATATATTTTATGTTTTTTTTCCAATTAAAAAAATAATATTTATATTTTTTTTTGGCATCAGTATCGTTTGTACAGCCCCCCTGAGTCGCTCGTCGCTGACCAAAACAACACCCTGTACAAAAAGGTTAAAATATCGCATTAATGTTATGGGGAAAATGCTTCAAAACTCTAAAATGGCTTCATTATATTGTTAATAAAGTATTCGACAAACTGAACTAACGTAATTAAAAAACGTATTGCATGCGAAACCGCCATAAGTGCCGAATAGAACACATACTCGTAGTTATCAGAAATTAAACTCTATTCGCAGAAACTGGTAGTCTGTCATTAGCTTATAAATCAGTAACAGTTGAGTTGTATGGGGTTTTTTAAGTGAAACGCAGACTGATTGCAATGAAACTAGATACGAAATATTTTTTGTCATTATGGTATTAAATGGCTCGATTGTTACTTGTACCATAAGCCTATTTATTTCAATTGTCATGTTATTTTTTTAGGCATGAATCCATTTATTAGCTTTGTTATTTTTCTATGTAAGTACTTTATTTAATATTAACTTGTGTTGTAAGATGTTTAACTTGTTGGTTTTATATGACTCACGGGGTTGACTTCAAGATATTATGTTTTATTAAATATTTTTATATTATGATACGTTATTTTTCTTGAGTCCTACACTTAGCAGCCCCGCGAGGAATACAATCTTCTTTTTATTGCGTCTCCAATAGACTTGCTAATAGTGGTATGAAATACATAAAAGATATTTTATATGAATTTAATAAGAATGATTCGTAGTTATTTTGAGTTTGTATTACTGCATAAACACAAAAAAGTATAAGTACTATCGCAAATTAGTGTTCTTATTTATAAACTTTATTGTAATTGTGCCAGGAGTAGATAAGTTCAGATCTAGATTAAACAATTCGTATTTAAAGAAACAGAAAACAGGAATAGCATATCTAAATTAGTTGTAGAGACAGGTTTTAACTTTAATTTCTAATGAACAAGAATTCTGTTGAAATCAATAGTGAAAATCTGGAGCTGGTCTGCTGCTAGAAATTGTTTTTGATACTTTGGGCATGTTTCACAATGTCCTGATGAGGGGTTAACGTTATTTGTCCAACAATACTTCATACAACATATAACTTAAATTAATCTTTATTTAATAGTCCTGGTGGACAAATATATCCTAAAAAATAAGAATGTCCAGTTGGACGAAAAGACAATCCAGGACAGAATTGCATGGTGCTAATTAATTAGGAGAGCCCCAAAGTGGAAAAAAAAGAAGAAGAGTCGTTATTTAGTGCTAATTTGTCAATGGTGAAACAGGCACTAAAGGAAAGGGTTCTATAAAACTGAACTGCATTCCTTCATGTGGTTAATTCTTATGATCAAATGCAACAACTTTTTGTATAGGACCAACATCGTAATCCCAAAAAAAAAAAACTCTTTCCCTAGAGTACCGATCATTGATGCTAGTTTGTACGGAGAGTCAACTTTTTTGGGATTTTGATGTTGGTCCCATACAAAAAGCTGTTATATTTTAGCAACCATCACCGCCGAGAAGGAATGCAGAACATTTTTTAACCCTTAAATTTAAGTTGCCGAATTTGGAATGATAGAGTATATATTTAGGATTGAAATAAGACAAATTATAGGCTTTTTAATGCTTAAACCTGGCTTCAGCATCGAAAAATCTATGTGAGACGCATATGTCCGCGGTAAGGGTTAAAAACCCTGTAGTACTACAAAGATTTTAGCTTGTATACTCCTTATGAATATTCCTTTATCTGTAACTTTGTAAGCCCTCTATGATCCATCATATTTCATGTCGCTCTCATACAATACCTATTCTAAGCAAGTACATCGTTCATGTTATGTGTCAGATTAAATTAGTCTGGATTTTGTTTATTCTGGTACCTTGGTTCTAAGCTAGAACAAATATTGGCTTCTGTTTGGGACCTCTTTTGGGCATGTTTGCAGAGTTGTATGTTACCATTAAGGTGAATAATGCTTAAAGCTCTCAAGAGTTGTTTCTAGCTCAAATTTTCTAGGCAAATAAATTGGTCATAAACTTTTATTTGGATAGTTACTTGCGTAAGAATATATGTGACTTTTCTGCTTATATTTAAAGATATTGATTTACCTCTTTACATGTAAGCTCTAAAAAGGTGATCTGCTTTTTTTTTTTTTTTTTTTTTTTTTTTATTTGCCTTTGGAAAAGGGTACATTTTTGAAGGTGTTATAAATATTGCGGTTCAGCTTTTCCAGCTATCATAAATAGCATGCAAATATTTTACAATCTTACTAAATTATTGACTATGAATTATAACATTTTCATCACAATGTCTTCATTATATTATTATTTAAGTCACAAGTTTGCTACATCAATTACATAAAAATTATATTACAATTAAATTTATACCATTTTAATAAAAAGTCAATCAAAAATTATAGAATACCTAACCTACGTCATTTTTAAAAAACTCATCCACCTTATAAAAACATTGTTCTTGTAACCACTTGAGAAGGACACATTTAAATCTATTTAAGGGCAAATCTTTTATATTCTGGGGTATTTTATTATATATAAGCGTGCACATATAGTAACAATTGTTTTCATATCTTGCACTTTTTGGTATGGCATCTGCAACAAGTCTATTGCCGTTCCTGGTGTTTCGCAAGTAAATCTCTTTTGCTTGTTTGAAATAATACATATTTTGTTTGACAAACTTGGCTATTTCAAAAATGTACAGACTTGGAAGGGTTAGAATATTTAGCGACAGGAATAATGGACGGCATGGCTCGTCAGGCGCAGTGCCACATATCGCCCTGATGCACTTTTTTTGGGCCAGAAAAGCTTTATGAGCATCAGTACTATAACCCCATATAATGAGTCCATAGCGCAAGACGGATTCGACATATGCAAAGTATGCAGTAAGCGCGGTATTTTTAGTGGCAACTTTACCTAATTTGTACAGAGCGTATGAGAATCTATTAATTTTTTTGCAGACATTTTCGATTTGATATTTCCAATTTAATTTGTCGTCTATCCATACCCCTAGGAATTTTGTCATGTTTGTACCTTTAAGTTTATGTCCATCATAATTAATATTCATTGATTGATATAATATATTATTAAAATTTATAAAATAAGTTTTGTCAAGATTTATTAGTAAATTATTATTTTCCAGCCATGCAATTATTGTTTTTACAGTATTATTTATGTCATCAATGTGGTTTTCAAGTGTATGCTTGCTATCTGTTTTGACTATCACAGATATATCGTCCGCGAACAAGATACATTTGTGTTTAATTACACTTGGAAGATTGTTTATATATATCAAAAACAGCAGTGGGCCTAGAACACTTCCCTGTGGGACGCCGTATTCGTTTTTTTTATGGTCTGATTGATATTTTTGTAAAACATTTTTGAAGTCAGGTTTACTCACTTCCACAGCTTGTTTTCTATTTTTCAAATAAGTTTTAATCCAGCTCAAGGCGTTGCCTCTAATACCACAATATTCCAATTTCTCCAGAAGCAAATTATGTGAAACATAATCGAAGGCCTTCGACATGTCGAAAAAAAGAGCAGTTGTGTAGTGTTTTTTATTTAAGCATGTGAGAGTTTCATGTACCATATCAAAAATGGCATGAGCGGTTGATTTGCCCTTCTGAAAGCCATACTGGTTTTGCTTCAGGATATGATATTTATCAAAAAAAGAAATGAGTTTTGTTTGCATAACCTTTTCATACAGTTTTGATAGAATTGGAACCAAAGCAATTGGTCGGTAATTGTCTAAAATTGATTTGTCGTCTCTTTTGAATAATGGCTTTATCAAAGAAAATTTAAGTTTGTCAGGGAAAGTGCCAGAGACCAATGACAAATTTATCAAGAATGCCAAGACATGGCATATTTCCTTACTGCATGCCTTGATGACTTTTGTACAAACACCGTCATATCCTTCAGAGTTGCTATTTCTTAAGGACATTATTAATTTATGTATATCACTATCGTCAATAGGGTTTAAAAAAATAGAATTATTTAACATAAGATTTGATTTGTCATTTAAATTATTACATTTTTTATTTTCTTTATTTGTCAGTTCAATGAAATAATTATTAAATAAATTTGCAATTTGATTAGGGCTAGTGATAAGATTTTTGTCATGTTGAATAATGTCAATGAAGTTATTATATTGCGGCCTGATGTCTATTTCCTCCTGTATCACCTTCCAGGTGGCTTTGCATGTATTTTTACTTTTAGTACGTATTTATTATTAGTGTTTTTTTTGGCACGTGTTATACATTTTTTAAGTTGCTTAGAGTAAGTTATATATATTTGTTTATTTTTGACAGTTTTATTTTTGTAGTAATTTTGCCTAAGAACTCTATTTTTAACGCAGCACTTTCTGATTCCTCTGGTTATCCACTGTAAATTATGTTTAGTTTGTAATTTAACTTTTATTAATGGGAAACAGAGTTTGTACAGAAGGCAAAACCAATCATGAAATCTATTAAATGCCAAATTAGATTCCGTTTCGGTTAGGACATCAGAAAAAGAAAGGCTCGCCATATACTTTTTAAATTTATTTATATTTTCAGAAGAATAGTCTCTTTTATAAACATATAATATTTGCGGAAGGGTACGCTTTAGTTTACTACGAAAACTAAGTACTTGAGCAGTATCATGATCCGACAAACAGAGTGGGACGGTGATACCAATTGCACATTTAATATTGCTGAAAATATGGTCGATGCATGTTTGCCACGGGTGGGTACCGTAATATGCTGAGTCAATTTATAGTTATGGAGAATATTGGTTAAGTTCTGCGTTACACTGTTCTTTTTCAGAGTATTAATGTTAATATCTCCCAAAATCACAATTTTTTGCTTTGAGTGCTTGTGTAAATATTTGCTTAGTACAAGCTCAAGCTTTTCCAAAAAATAATCCAAGTGCCTTTTTTTTGTAGCCGATGAAGATCGGTATACACAGACAATAAGTAGATTTTGAGATGGTAATTTTATCGCACAGCACTCAAAGTGGAAATTGGCTATAAAATCGTCAAAAATGGTAGTTGGTTTGAAGGCTATCCCTTTTTTTACCATAATACAGGTTCCACCCCTTTTTTTATTACGTGAATAGTGAGCAGCGAGTTCATAATTATGGATATTAATATTTTTTTCCTCACCATTCTTTATGAAGGTCTCTGTGAAGCAGAGCACGTCTGGAGATACGTCTTGATTCAGATCCGCGAGTGTAACTTCGATAAGTTCTTTTTTAGAAGTTAAGCCCTGTATGTTTTGATGTAAGATCACGAATTTGTTATTATTATTTTTAGGGACGAAAAAAGTCAGGTGTTTTATTTTCAGGCGATTTAATAATTTTATTTGGTATTAACTTAACTGTAGGAGGAAAATAATACGGTATTGTGCCCTTTTTGGACATGGTTAATATGTTCGTACCATCCCTAAACGACCTAATTTTAATTAACTTTTGATTTTGGAAGTAGTCATTTGCATATATATTATTAGATTTTAATCCATTTCTGATAAAATCGTGCTCATACTTAAGATAATTTATTTCTATATTCAGTTTGTAACATATTTTTATAATATTTGATGCCATATTTCGGGAACTCTGGTCATAATGTATTAATTTGTTAATGTGAATAAAGTTACAGTTATTATAGTTTTTCACAATAAGATTAATTTCAGAATTCAATTTTTGAGTATTAAGAAATCTATTATATTGCACACTTAACAAAAATATTTTACATTCCTTCAAATTACACAGAGCATTACATATGTTGGATAGTATTAGATAAGGGTTCTTATCATTGGAGCCTGCTGATAGTATAAGAATGTCATTACTATTTAAAGAGTCTTTTATATCTTCACAACTTTTAAGCACATCGGAAGTCAATGCGTAAGGTTTTACCATACCAGATACGCTGTAACAATCGTTGAATAGACCGGACCGTGATGATTTAAGTTTCGCTGCCAGACCTCGAACCTGTTGGTCGCCGATTACGTGAATGATGGGGTTCCTAGTTGTGTTTTTCTTAGCAGCGCCATCTAGTGGCAACTCTTGAGCATTTTTATCGATTTGTTGGCACGGAGTGCTTGAAACGCTATTTCTAGCAAGTCGTCTATTGACTTCTGGCCTAGATGGCGTACTTGTAATTTGTTGTAGTGAGTGACTGGAGCTACAGTCGTCCTTTTCATCGATCATAAAATCCAATACGGAAATATTTGAAGACTTTTGGGTTTTTCTAGTTGTGATATTTTTTTTGGAGCTTGAATTACAAATGTCGGCTAAAATCTTCGTTTTCATTTCATGTTTCGATAATGCTTGCTTTAGTTTGGAATTTTCGAGTAAAATATTCTCTATTTCCATTTCAGCTATTTGTAGCTTTTCTTTTAATTCCTTGTTTTGGTCTATAAGCTTTTCAATTTTATCCTCCATATTTACCTTTCTCACATCTGGGCAGCTGTTAGATCTGCTATTTTGTGATAAGGTAGTCAATATGTCTGCGTTTTCTTCATCGTCGGATAAGATTTCGTAGGAATTATTTGTGGATACATTTATTATTAGATTGTTCTGTTTTTTTGAATAGCAGTCGTCACATTTCCAGTTTTCTTTGTTATTGCTGGTCATTAATAAAAATCTCTTTGTAGAAACATTTGCGCAGTCAATATGGTAGTTCTGAGAACATTGAAAACAGCTTAGGCAGTCACGTCTTTGTATTTTTTTATTACATTTTGTACATTTAGAAGCCATTTTATTTGCTAGTCATAAATTAAAACTCAAAACTCCCAAGATCAAATTCATAAATACGCAAAAATGAAGTAAGTGTTATTTTCGTATACTGGGTTTCGATCCGGGGACCTCACGAATGGTTAAATTAAACTCGACGCACAATGTTCGAAGCTATGCAGGTGTTAAATGTGTTGACGAAATAGAGGGACATATGTTTCAAATTAAATCTTTGAACTGTTTCTTGGCGGTTATTTATGAATCATCGCAGTTTTAAACCTGCCCTGTTTAGAGTCACCAAAAACCACTTATTATCACACATTTTTATCACTATTTGAAAATATTGATATTCACTGTGACGTTTTAAGAAGTCTTTTACATTGTTGATGTCACTTTATTATGTTTTTGTTGTGTTTCATGGCGAAAACTTCAATGAATATACATTGGTTGACACTATTTTATTTTTGTTTGATTATCTTCGATGATACAGTTATTTAGGCTTTGATAACGTTAACACTAAAACTATACGATATTGTCTTCACTTTGTAGTAGGTTTCACTTCTTTTTTGTTTGTTTTAATATTTTTAAACATAAAAATACACAGAGCCGATGTAAACATGACGGCAGCGCCATCTATCATCCAACTTGAACTTCCAATCAACAACCGGGGGAATAACCGCATTAATAAAACAATTATGTATGAAATATGAACAATTTATTAATAAACGTGAACGTGGTGGTGTAAAATGGCGATTAAGATGACTAGCCAGGTGTTTGTCGCTCTCTGTCCCAGGCAGCCTCCTTGGTGCAGCTCTGCAAGGCTCTCTCCTATACAACAAAACAAAAAGGCTTAAAACATGGTTGATTTCAATTTTGCCCTACCTGTAGTCAATATAAATTCAGAGTAAAGAAACATCTGTTTAAATTACAAAAAAATTGAGAAGGACTCCTACGCACTCTTTTAATTCACCAATCTTTCACAGCCAACCAAGTGGTCGTCGCATTTGATTAGTTTCTGTTCTTCTGTCCTTAAAGTCTCGATTTCGATTCTAATAATGAGTAAAACTAAAATTGGTTTCTGGTCTTAGAGAGTAGTTGGCGGTGTTGACATTTTTGAAAGCTTGATAGATTTAGAAAAGAACATTTTGCGACTACACACAATATTGCCTGCACTTTGCAGCTTCTTTTGTTTCAAGCAAGGCTCGTTTCTACGTCGTGTGTGCAAGCGACTTGGGTTTTAAAGTGTTAAGGCGACAGAAATTTCAGACGTAGGTACCTTTGATAACGTGCAACATGACATGCGCGGGCGGCGGCGCGGGAGGCGGCGCGCGCGCAACGGTGCACGTGTAGCGGCCGGCGTCGTCGCTGCGCACGCGCGCCACGCGCAGCACTGAGTTTGCGCCGTTTGCGCCGAACTCCGTGCGGACACTGCACACAAGTTGTTGTAGTTAGATACACAAAGAAGAAACTTTAACTGAAATTGGAGGAGGTAAAGATCGTAATAGACACTGATAGCCTTAATTTTAAATAGCAGCAGCACTTAAAAATTGTGAAATTGCAATTAAATGAAAAAAAACACGTCTGTCAGAAAAACTGATTGCTTTTAATTTCATGCTTGATGAAGCTGGAATCATAAATTGTAGGTTTGTGGGCAAGTATTAAGGCAAAGCCATACACATTGACATTGCGTAGCGTCTTCATTCCGTTGCGTGATCAATCCGTCATAAAACTTATATTGTCGTAGCAGATTTGTATGTAAAACGATGGAGTTGCACTGCTCTAACGTCTTCTTACAAATTATGACTTTTAGCATCGATGCAGTCGCGATGCAGCATCGATGCATTCGCTAAATGTCAACCTTTAAACACAGCGCTATGCAGTCGCGCTTCTACATCAATGCTAATGATGCTAAATTAAATGAGTCGCGATTATGAAACGCGTTTTCAAAACGTACGACTGCATCGATGCAGGTGCAACGGAAAGGAGATACAACACAACGGCAGCGGTTACGCTTTCGAGTGTCATCAAGTCAACTCTAGTGTTGTCCACTCTTTCTCTATATGAACTTATTCTAAACTCTAACCTGATCCCTCCTCTAGTGGTGTCATCGTTTAAAAGCGCCTCCCTCCTGAACCATAGCAGCGAAGGCCCGCCCTCCATCTTTAGGCCTCTGACCTCGCACCGGAGAGCCACGGTGCTCCCCAGCTCGCACACTTGCTCCGACACTCCCGCCCCTGCCCCATCGACTATCCGTACTGACACCTCTGGAAGAAAGTACTGAATTTAGTTTCAAAGTTTTTGCTAGGTTTGCGAAGTAATCTTAATAGCTTCTAGATTTCTAGAGCTTCTAGTTTCTGAAGACGCAGTTTTAAGGGTGGCATCTGGATAACTACAGGGTTAAGTAAGGTTGACGATCACGAAGCAACACTTGGGGATTGAAATATCACCAGCTTTAAAAATTTTTGCTTTGATTTTTTTGTTATAAAAAGATATACATATAAGTAGTATAAGATACAAATATAGTCAGGTGATCCACTAGGTACAGTCGCCGTCAGATCTATTGGAGCAGACAAAGTGATCAAATAGTTCTGAACTGTTAAAAATATCAATAAGTTCCATACACTACAAGTTACCATTAATATCAGAACATTAATCACTTCATTAATATCTGAGCAGAAGCTAGTCAATAACTTCTATACACACAACTAACCAAAAATATCTAAACACTCATAACGTCAAATGTATCTACGCAGTCAGTCTTAAATATCTGAACAATCGAGGAAAATTGCAGAAGGAAGTGCCTCAAACTTAACTATAAATACTATTTAAACATTGGAACTCTTTTCATAGTTTATATTAAAGTAAGATGACCCTGGCAGTTTGTAATGCTTTGTAGTTTTCAGTATTGTCATCACTGTCATGAAAGTGAGGAGTTTTGCGCGGGAAACGAAAAGGGAAGAATGGACCATATTTCTTCATTTTAGAAATTGTTTTTTTCGGGTCAATTGTGTTTGTGTGGTGGAATTTTCATGATAATTAGTGCTTTCGAAGAAAACAATAACGTTAAAGTGCGAATTATGGTGAAGCGAGCTCTAATCGCGCCGTCTTACCCGGATCGTTGTTCCTGCGCTTAGCTTCCTTGTTGAGCATTGAAATGCGGACCACCTCGCATTTCAATGAGTTAGGTTAGTTTAGTGTAAGTTTTAGTTTTAAGTGTTGATAAATGAATACAAAAATGAAGAATAGTCTGTATGGCGTACAGCCAAAGACGTTAAACTAGTATTAAAAAAAAACCATGAAAGTGACATGCAATAAATAATTCAGGCAAGTGAGTGTTCAGATATTATTGGTAAGTTGTGTGTATAGAAGTTATTGACTAGCTTCTGCTCAGATATAAATGAAGTAATGAATGTTCTGATATTAATGGTAACTTGTAGTGTATCGAACTTATTGTCATTTTAATCTGTTCAGAAGTATTTGGTCACTTTATCTGCTCCAATATATCTGACGGCGACTGTAGGTATTAATTTATAACAACATTAGTATTTTCGCTCGACCCACCAATAAATGAGGACTTACAGAATGCCTAAAAAATATTCAATAGCTTAGTTTTTACCTACCAGGCACGTGAAGCGTTACTCGCGCGGTGCGAGGGGGGTGAGCTGACAGTTGGCAGTCGTAATGTGCCGCGTCAGAAGGCCTGACTTCTTTCACTTCTAACCTCCAAATGTCTGGTGGGATGAATTTCGCTGAGTACCTAACAAAGAAAGAAAGATAAAGTAAAAAAAGAAATACTTAAATGATTTTATGTCATTACTTTCTTATTTTTTTTTACTACCTGTTGTCCGCAGTGTACAGTTGTGTCCCTGTAGTGATCAACTCCATTGGTTGCTCATCATTTTTTCTCCTTACCCACGATACCTGCAATACATATAATATGATTGAATATAATGCTTTAGAATGTTTTTTTTTTAACACTCACAGTGTCATATTTTATATTCATAAAGATGAAATAAGAAACCAAAAATTTGCGCACGGGCGGGATTTGAACCAGCAACCTTTTGGCAAACCGGGCCAAAAGCACGGTAGCTCAATTGGTAAGAGCTTTTGGCCCGGTTTGCCAAAAGGTTGCTGGTTCAAATCCCGCCCGTGCGCAAATTTTTGGTTTCTTATTTCATCTTTATGAATATGATTGAATATAGCTAGATATCTAAATTTGTTGCATGACTCTGCATTTAGATTGCGCTCGTTTGCCTTTAAAAATTTGAATGCCAAAAAGTAGGTACACGTGCAAGCTTTGCATCAACAAAAAGTCACGAAGAATGTTGCAAGTGTTTCACTCAGGTCACATCTCATTGCTATTTTTTATTCTATGACCCGACACATCGTCTCTAAACGTACGAAGGCACGTCAACCTAAACGATGGGCTGTCTTTTGCACTCGGTATAAGGGCTATTTTTCAGCAAAAGTATATAGTTTGTTGTACTGGCAACACTGTACGTGAGCATACTTATTACCAGTTTATCGTGCAGCGCGTCCACTTTGCAATCCAGATGCGCCGTGGAGCCGACGAACGCTTCTATCTCCGGAGCGGCTGCTGCATAAATACTATTTCCAGGACTCACTCTGCGAAGAAAATGTTTAAACTTGAAATCCGAGACGCCGAGATATTTATGGTAATACAATCATAGTAAAACGTGAGGATTTGAAAACCAATGCAAACAGTATGCTGTTGAAGCAGTTTTGAAAGTCATGTGCACAAAACGAGATTTTATAAAGAGACTAACGGACCCAGCAAACTTTGTTTCACCCTCAGCCCCGTACCGTTCCGGCCCTGTCCCGCCCAGCCCCGTAATATTAAAAGTGAAAGAATCCCAGCGAATATTCTTTCGCACCAGTCCTCCCCAACGTTTACCGCCACAACGTTTCGCCCCGGCCCCATCTCGCCCAGTTCCTTAATTTTAAAAGTTAAGCTGTCCCTGCGCATATTGTTTAGCCCCAGCCCCGGCTCCGTCTAATGGAATAAACAATCCTATGTCCTTTTCCTGGTTATAGGCTACCTCCCCAAGAAATTTCAGTCAAATCGGTTTAGCCGTTCATGAGTTATAAATAGTGTAACTAACACGATACTTTTTTGTATCTCTTATTAACTCCGTATGATATCTTTATTTTTTTCACACATTTAATTACGTTTTCATTCCATTTTTATCTAGAATTTAGTTAGCCAAAAAAAACGTAGGTATTTGCTATAAAAAAGAGCTCACTTATTAGTCTACTCAAATCCTGTATTAAATAATTTAAACTTTTCCTCAGAAAACGGAGACCATTCTACCAAAGTAATGAATTTAATTGGTTTAACAATCCAGAGTGTTTTCCTAACATATAACAACTTGTAAATCTAAACATTATATCTAGTTTTCAAATTCACAAATTCAAGTTTATGATTAAACACCAGATCTATCCTATCCGGCAATTATACAAATTAAATCTAACCTAATACAAAACTTTATGAACATCTGTTCTCGAAATTCAGGATCAAAACGTTTTAATTCGAGCTATGTATTCTAATTGTTTCCCTTGTTACAATAATTACTTGTAAAGATAATTAAGACATTTTAGTTGCTGGGGCAATTTAAAATTGGATTCCACAAATTCATTATTGAGTTTATAGCTAAGGTCGTCTTTAAGGTTATCTTGTTAGTGCGATTAATTGTGGAATAAGGTAGAAAATAAAGATAATGTAATTCATAATTTCAGATCATGTCAATGATTTGATGAATTAAAATCAACGCATAATTTGAGGATTGCAATATTGGAGGAATGTCAAAAGGACCTCGGAGATTCCAATAGATATAATTTATTGGTACGAACGGGCAAAAGTAACAACCACATTTTTTCACAGAAAGATCAGAGAGCGGAAACGGGAAAAACGAGCCGGCTACATAAATATGACAGCTTCATTTAGATCTTCATTTAGGTGGAGTTTACACAATAGAAACTATCTTTCCAACATGCACTATTTCCAAGCACTTATGTAAATATATATATATTTCACTACTAGTAATTTTGAAAAAACGGAGATATTACAATTTCACGGTTTTAAATCCGTAAGATTTTGATGTGTCTTATAAAATGGGATTCACTTCGCCTACCCCGTTTATCCTTCACCTACCCTGAGTTACCTCTTTGCCCGTTCCGTCATTTTAATTAACGTTTTAATGTGTAATGTTCGGTACAGTTCAAAAGTACTCGATAGATTACAATCAAACGAATTGAAAATCGTTTAATTGTAATCACGCGGTGAAAAAATTCAGATATTTAAAAAAGATAAGCTAAGTTGACTTACTTGCCATTCCTATGTTGGTGTGTGTTAGAATATGTATCAAAGATATAGTTCAGCAGTGGTGCACTAGATCCTGTTTCTCCTGGCTTCCTCCTTCTCTCCACCTGTGGTGGCGGACTTATAACCGTTGTCACTGTTGTCATATCTGTCACCTTAACGTCACTAAAAGACCCGTATACTGTCCTATCAAGATTGACTAGCCTTCGTTGTCTATTCCTCTTATCATCTAACCGCACTGTTTCATTGACTACGTTAGCACCTTTATTTATATCAGTTGTCACTTCTGCATCACAACACTCTTTGACTGTTACATCACTTTCGAAATTTTGATCAATATTAACTGTAACGTCACTGTTTTGATAATTGGAAATAAGGTTAACTTTGGTTCGGTTATAGTCTGTGGTGTGAAGCATTTGGTAAATAATATTTATGGTCGGTTGGAAGCCTGTTTCCTGGTCTGGGAGTCTCGAAGCCGTGTCAGCATCTATACCTGGAACGGAAAAGGGTGTTACTGTAAATAACAATGCTGATAAAATTTAACTTTCAATTTAAATCAGGCATAGTTGGAGATATATTGTTCCACGCACGATTTCAAATAAAATAATCAAGAACATCATTTCTGGATCACCTTCCTCAATGAAAGTTCAGAACTTAAACAAACAGAATATAATTAAAAAGATTACTCTTCGAAACATTCGATGAGAACAAAAAGATCAATCTGCTCACGCAGTGAATGATTTATTTAGTCGCAGCTCACTAACACCCAACTATAGGCCATATTTACGCAAAATTTTTCATAAAATCTATTGGAGGTTTTCCGCCGCTGTTTGCGCAATCGTTTTAATTCAATTTTTGTATCAAAGCAAAGATCCATTACGCCAAATATTTATCCACAGTTTTGTAAATTGGTTATTTTAGGCAATCCAATCCGTAGGGCTTTCTCATGGTCCATTTTAAAATATTTTGCTATAAATACAAGCAGCCGCTCACAAATCACATTGCATACCTTGAGAAGCTTTCCACTGGTACCATTAAATGTCCTTATTACATTTTAATTCGGGAGAGATTTAAGCAAAGCAAATACTGCGTTTACACTGAATTCGTTTTTGTTGTATAACTTCATTCAGTTGTTTTGCTGGAGATAGAAAAGTTGGAGTTCTTAAAAATGAAGTTAGAATGAAAAAGAAAATGTAACATTTTGATTTCGATGCCTTGTTTCTTATGAAAGTGAAACGGCTGCGTATTTTAAAGTTTATTTTTAAAAGAATTAAGAACACGAAAAGCTTTAAATAAATGCGCAATTTAAACACCGACTCGTTGAGAAAATAAAAGTTTTTTTTTATATCATCCATTCGGTACTCGAAGTTTAGAATCATGCGTACGTTAAAATTTAGCACTCAAGACATTGCGAGTAATTCAAAGATAATAACTTGTTTTTGTTTTTTAGCTACAATATAATTGCAACGGAGTATAAATAAGTGATTATTTTTTTTGTTGCTGACATCCCAATGATAAAGTTAAAAATTACGTTGTATGCGTTAATCCACTTACTCTAAGTAATATTTTCAAATCTAATGGGTTTCTAATCTAGTGGGCACTTCCAAAACATGATGAGGGTTAACCCGTGTCAGGGCAGGCTGGTTTACGCTTAAAGCTAGTATGTCGTCTCAGGCCCACTATCTTTGACAAGGAACATTTGACATTTTTTCATTCGAGGTGCTTTATTTCAGATCTTATCCACCTGCAAAAAAGTTGATCTATCCCAGGAAGTGAAAAAGACGTTAACGGCTAAAACGTGTAAGGATGAATCAAATTGGATTTTGTGTAATATTTTTTTTGAGAAATTAGAATAGTTTGAAATAGAATTACTGACATTTACCATAATAGTTAGGATTTCGGTGTCGAAATATCGGAACCTCCTAAATATTAAGCTCATAAATAATAAAAGATGTACTCTTCCTAATTAATGCGTAGTAACCTGCTTCAAATTTGTACAAATTTGTTTTATGGAATAGTATAGGCGTTTATTATATATTAGTGTGGATTCGACCAAACGAGAATAAATGTTAACCTTAGAATAAATCGCTAGCTATCCGAAAGTATATAAATTTTCCATTTTACCATATACTGTTCTAGAACATCGCTCTTATTAGGAAGTAACTCTTATACCCAATGTGTTACGTGAAATAAGATATAATTTAAGAATAACGTAATGACTAACGATATGATTTATGTCATCAATATGTAAGATTTTTTTTTAAAATTCGTTACTCTTGATAGCTCAATACTTTCAGACGGTATATTAAGTCATTCTTAAGTTGACAGGATGTTTACTTTCACACTATACCGCTTTGGTGCAGCATTGATTTAAAATCGAGGCACAAAATTATCTTTCGTATTCTTAGTTACACGCGTGTAAGCCTATGTTTGTTCAAATCCAACCTTAATATGTCAAGTACTAACTAACATGGCAGTTTTGTGTAACATGACAGCTTTACAGGGTTTCGTTTTGCTTTTAAATCTGTTTAATATTAAATGCAAGTGCCGAGCATAAGTCACTTGCACAGATGTGAAGCAACGGGTGCATCACTGCGCTGAGAGCTTTGACTTTTGCATGCGACGCAGTATTAGTATGACACTGGTTGGGCATAATGTATCGTGCTGAACATGTAATATTTATGATCAGTGATCGGAACGACCGGAGTATATTTACCTAAACTTCGCGGAACAGAGACAAGAATCGGAGACTTCCTTACGACAACATTTTTTTCGGGACATCTTCCGGGACATCACTTAAGTACTTACATAAAAATAATTTAATACAGTAAAAGAATTGAGTACAATCCCAGGTTTTGTTCAGAATGATTTTTAGGTACAAATAAAACAACCAATATATTTTAAAAGCATTTTTTTTATTGTAACACTTATTATTAAGAACAGTTTAAATTGCAAAATGTGTATTTATTTGTTTTTGTTTACCCAAATAATTATGTCCAAAAAAATAATGCAAAACTCTTACAAAGTGAACAAATGCTTTTTTCAAAACCAGTATCTATATTCGTTTCCAGTTCTAAGATACTATTTTGTGTAACTTTAGTGACGCCTTTATCTAATAGGTTTTTACCTATGAAATTGGAGAAAAATTTCGACTTAGGCTTTTGTTTCTAATTTCTTTATTTTTGCGACTAACCCCTAAGATTTATATTTAAATCTAAACTGTCATCTATACCTAAATACCTTCATAAAACCAATTTTCTCACATTCGAAATACTCATGGCTCGAGTCCCGACTTCCTGGTCTGTTTGTTTGAAAGAGATAGAGACAGAAGTCGGCGCATCTATTCTTTTGTTTGCGTTTTTTGTAAAAGTGTAAAAGAGAAAGCAGCTGTCGCTGCTATTCTTTTCATGCATAGAAAAGTAGCAATAGCAGTCTCATACAATCCGGATCATACAAACAACGGATTGTCAAGTGCGCATGTGTGTTTTACTGTGGATCCGTAATTTTTGTCCTAGTCTTGTTTATCATAATCTCATGTATTTTACCTGACCTGAATCTGGATACTGCCTTCGTTTTGATTGGATCTGGACGATTACTGAATACTGCAAGTGTGCCAAATATCAAGGTCAGCTAAAATAAAATATATTTTTAACATTGTTTTGTATTTATGACCAATACAAGAAAATGCTTGATTTGTTTGTTGGAATTACTCAGCGGAATTCACGTTAACTGCTTAGGAGTCCCTGCTAAGTTCAGTGGCGCCCTCATCACAAAAATTAATATGTCTTCTTAAATATAAATTAAATCGAGAAACGATATTATCTTACACTTACTACAAAAGTTTACAAGTTATTTTTAAGCAATATCAACATAGCTTTGATAGATAGATCTAAATAAAATCATACGATATCGTTTTTCGATTTAATTTGTATTTAAGCAGATATACTAATTTTTCTGGCCTCTGGACATCGCAGGCACTCTTAATATTTTTGCACTTTATGTACTTGTTTTGGTTGCAAATTTAGCTTTTTCTTGATTTTATATAATATTTTATACGATGACGCGTTGTCGTTTCCTTTTAAAACATGAGTATGTTATCGTGACATGATTACATAAACGCGTCATGTCTTTTTTTCATTGCCATAAAGCATTGTGGTCGAATATTATGGACTCCACCACACTAATTTTGCTATTTACTAGTGGTTTTTCTGTGTTTACGCGTAATTTGCAATTTATCAGTGCCACAATGCAGAAAAAGGAACGCTACCTGCGCTTGCGCTGACCGGTTTCCAACAATACAAAGAATGTCCTGTCCCGCTCACGCTGTGTGCTAAATTTTTTGTCTCTTTCTTAAAGCACCTTTAAGCGATTAATTTTTAATTAAAATAACGTACCTATAGATGTCCAACATTGGATGTCATTAAGTCACAATTGTTATTATTAACCATAATTATTTGAATTGCTGTCACTTTTCGTGATGCGCGTAATAGTAACGCTACCATGTAGAAAAATGATATAAAAACAACTGCAGTTTTTTAAAAATTGATTTTACCGAATGCATCAAAACTCCAAAAACTCATATTATGTTCGTAAATGGAGTTAAGTTTAGATGCGATTAGTATAATACGACGGAATTGTGAGGATTGGAAAGTGACTCAGCAATTGATGTCCTCTCCTCGCCTTTATATTATGCCACGCTGTTAGTGAATCACATCAAAGAAATATTTATTTTTTAGAAGTAACACAATATATACTGGTGTTTTTCTTAAACCCGGTAAGCCTTAACAGGGTGATAGTACCCATGAGTATAAGCAACTTTCTCTATAGGATAACTTCTGAAATCGCGAGAAAAAATATCAGCTGTTTCATATAAAAGTTCAATACCTACCGTACCAAAATGTATGAAACAGCTGATTTTTTGCGATTTCATGGTTGGTCCCACAGAAAAAGTTGCTCATATTCATTCATAGGTACTATCACCCCGTTAAGGCCTGCCGGGTTTAAGAAAAACACCCTGTATATATGACTGTATAACCCTGTAATAACAAGAATCGTAACTTGATCAATTTCCTAGTTAGTTTATAAACATTCGTGAAATCATAAGCGGCAGGAGAAATGTATTATTTAACGTATACATTTCTGGTAATTGATCAATTTACGGCGTCTCGCGGTAAAATGATCCGGCGAACGCTGATTGGTTGAATGTCTTACTTACTTTGACATGGCTTTTTTAAATTTTATAATTGTTATATGTAGGTTGGAAATCAAACTGATTTTTATAAAAAATGTTACAATAAAAAGTGATTTTTAATTTATATTGGTTGTTTCATTTGTACCTAAAAAATGTGTTGAACAAAACCAGGGATTATATTCAATTCTTTTACTGTTTCATTTTTATATTAATGTACTGAAGTGATGTCCCGGAAGGTGTCCCGAAAAAAAATGTTGTCGTAAGGAAGTCTCCGATTCTTGTCTCTGTTCTCTCGCGAAGTTTAGGTAAATATACTCCGGTCGTTCCGATCACTGTTTATGATTCGCGTCACTTTGAAAACTGAGCCAGAGCTAGACTGGCACGTGATAATATGAAACTAAGGTTATTTAGAAAAACATTTAGACCGGAATTTTATAATTATTTTAATAGAGGCTCATAAAACCTACACATACAACTTAACGAAATAACACAAGAACATTATTTCGCCTCAGGCGCGCATCATGTGTGTGTTTTCCTTCAATAAGCAATTTTTTTACAGCTTTATGCCCTATGTCAAGTTACTTACTTGTAAGTTTATTTGATTACTAATTTTGTACATACAATTATAAATAATAAAATGTCTCTCCACTCTTAAACTGCAGGTTTAGATTTTGATAAAAATGTAGTGAGAGACTCGCGAAAAGACTCAGAAATCACGTTTTAAAGGGGAGCCAATGGTAAATGTATGGAAAATTCACATACCCTATATAAAGTAAAAAAAAAAGGTAAAGTACCTTGAAAAAAGGACTGCAAATTGTTGAACATGTTTCTTAGAGAAAAAAAAATGATATTTCTAATAGGAGATTTTAATTTAGTAACGCAGTAACGCGTCATTTCCTAGATCGGTATAGTGTCCACAAAAAAAATCATTTCAATAAGGGAAAACGTTGTTTTCGCCTTTTTTTACACCCTGTATAAATTATAAACATTCCATTACCTCGACAAGGCAGGGCGGCGAGCGCGGCGAGCAGTAGCGCCGCGGCGGCCGGCGCATGCATCTTGCTACATCCTCGCTGGCGCTGGAAAAACGGGTTTGTTCTTAGTTTTCCATTAAAATATTTGCAGGGGGCAAAAAGTTTTACAACTTCCACAATATGGTTATAAGTAGGCCAAGATAAAACTCATTCAAGATATGTGTTTTGATTACGAACGAAGCAGAAACCTACTCGAAATTCAGTAGGTTTCATTCAAAACTTTTAGCAGCTTCACAATTTTCTATTGAAGTAAGCTGCGGAGAAGGTCATACGAATTTTAATGAAACGGTTACCGTCCAGCAAACACCTCACGTAAAAAGATAAAAGAGAGCGAACTCCTTCGAGCTAGATTTGTGCACATCCATTTCGCAAAACATGAGACTTTTTATATTTTTTATAAGATGGCATCTTGTAAAAAGCGGCCAAGTTGCCAAGTCCCAAGGGTAGAACAAAATTACAAATTCAATTCTTCCGCGCGCCGTCAATATTTGACGGTGAGAGTAATTTCTCATCGGTAGCGGTACGAATTTGAATCAAAAATTATCATAGTTGTAATTGAGAAGGTGAATTATTGTTATTCAAATACAGTTAGTCATAATTCGATTTATCAAAGTTTTATATAACCTAATATTTGCTATCTCCCTTCACGGCATTGCAAAAATGAAAAACGCCAAGAGCCATGTCTATGGACATAATTCTTAAAAAAGCGCCAGAATATTCTACCGTATGTTATATTAAAACACTGATTTATTTCATCGAGCTGTTAAGATCTAAGTACTCCTATTACAATGCATTATTACAAAAAAAACAACAGCAACTCTAAGAACTTCAAAAGTTTTTTGAAGACCCCAAAACTTGAGTTTATAATCTTCTTCTTCTTTCGTATCGGCAAGAAACGGGCTAAATCTTACTTGCTCAGAAAGCGGCTCCTGCGGTAGCCCTCTGGTTACATACAAGTAAGTCCTCATGGGAGCAAGTGGTCGAAGAAAAAAAAACAACGCGCCATTTTTCGTAAATAATAATCGTCGGCTAGGCTGTGACGAAGTTTGGAATAATTATGAAGTTTAATATTCATGTTAATGTCTGCTTCAAGTGAAGAAAATGAAGAAAACTAATTATTAACTCCGCCGGACATACATAACAAGGCGAAAAACGCGCGTGAAAGTCTTTTCCATTAAAAATCGAGTGAAATGCATTTTAAAACTTAGTAAATGAAGAGTCTTGTTTTTTCCTCGCAAGTGTGTTGAAAAACGTCGTATGAAACGCGTGTGCCTATGACCATAATATGCGCGGCTTTCTTATGGCGCACTTGCTTTCGCTCGTGCGCACACAATATCGCCTTGTATGTAATAGTCAACTTAGCACACTAGTATGTACTAAAAACTTTTACGGTGGGGATTAAGTTCTTAAAAGTGTGTTAAAAAGGTACTTGTAAGGATTAAAAAGACTAAGACACACACACACACACACACACTGCGACTTTTAGCATCGATGCTGTCGTGCGTTTTGGAAACTCGCTCTTGCATCGCGACTCACGCAAAGAACAGATTTCAAATATCAACATCAAAATTTCTTTATTACGAAAAAATAGTATTACAGGGGTTGGGAATCTCATTTTAAGTTTTAATAATAACCTGTATTAGGAGAAGGCCGCTCTTTCGTAGCGTTCTATACAGTTGAAACAATTACTATATAACGAAATACTATCTCAATTTAACACATATCATATTAATTAAATTTACATTTAATGAGTGTATGTGTAAGTGCGGACGCGTGTGAAAAAGTGCTTCATATTATAATAATTGTCTTTGTAAAATGTGCTCCGTCTCATCGTAGTTCAATCCTTTTAGATTTTCTGTTACCACTTTTTTAACTTTATTGTATGACATGGTGTATATTAAAAGTAGCTTATTTTATTTGAAATTTTATTGTAAATTGCGATTGAATGTGTTATGTATAATTGTCTGGCAATAACTATTCTACCGATTGTTTGTTTTATTGCTGAGTACGAGTATACCCTTCGTTTCTTTAGTATTACGGAGTCTAGAGGATTGGCTTAAAATTGGAGGAAGCTGGAAATTGACAAATTTATGTACTATATTTTGGCGACTTCATCGATACTAACGCGCGACTGCATCGATGCTAACGCGCAAATGCATCGATGCTAAATATGTTGTTTTAAATTGATGCTGTTTGTTGCGTCAGTCGCTAAAAGTCACAGTGTATAAGGGGTCTAAGTTCATTTCTGAAAACAAAATGCTGACGCACCTCGTACGGACGCTACTCGCTTCGGCATATTATAAAAGGATTAAAATATAAGTTCTGCCTCTGGAAGCGAAAAAAGGTCATAAAAATATATTGAACAATATTGAATTCTACCGTATATATTATGAAATTTGGATACTTCTGTAACCAAACTAACGAGATGGTTTCCTACGAGATTTAGAGCTAACGTATCTAACAAAAAGAAAAAAAAAACTTCCTTTTTGGAAAAATAAATAAAAAACTTCAACATAACGAAAACTATCAAAGAAAAACAACTACCGGAAAACTTAATCTCCTATTTTAGTACAAAGCTGGGGTCTCCAGTTTGTTTACAGAAGGAGTTGGCAAATAACGCTAAATGGATACTCCAGTTAATAAATAACGAACTAAGTTTGTCATGCGCTTGAATGCCGCTCTTCCTTTTCATTGAGAGCTAACTTAGTAATTCATTTGAAATTTATTACCCCGTAAAAAAATGAAATTCTGCTTCTTTTCCTTTGAATAATTTATGCGATTTCCCACACGGCGTGAAGGTGTGAATGGCCGTAAGGAATTGAAGGTACTCAACTCGTAATCTTTGTGAATTGGCTGGTTGTGAATTGGGGAGTTGTGTTGGCCTAAAGTTTGGGAACTTGCTATCATTTTTAGGGATCCGTAGCCAAATGGCAAAAAATTGATAATAACCCTTATAATTTCGTCAAGTTTGTCTTTCTATCTGTCTGTCTGTCTGTCCGTCCGTATGTCACAGCCTCTTTATTCTGTAACTATAAGCATCACACTGTTGAAATTTGGTAGGAAGATGTATCCTGTTAACCGCTTTACGAGTCTTATAGGTCCCCCTCCCCCTAACTTCTAAACTAAGCGAGTGGAAATTTTGAACAAAATATATAATGTATATATTAACAAATACTTTCATCGAAAGTTGATTTAGACGGGATCGAATTAGTAGTTGTTGAGATATTGCACATTTTCAACAACCGCAAACATACCTTGTTCTTCATACAAACATTATGACACAACAAACGTTATGACATCTACTCTACTCTATGACCACACACGAGGTCAAACGTGTAGTAAAAGAGCGCTTACTTGCCTTAAATTATAATGAGACTGAAGATCTTTTGAAATAATTAACAAACAACACACACACACACACACACACACACACACACACACACACACACACACACACACACACACACACACACACACACACACACACACACACACACAGTGAGCAGCAAGTGAAAACACACAGTCATAAATTAGTATGTTTCGATGTCATCAGGAGGATTCACTGTTCTCTAAGATACAGGATCTATCCTAGTTTAGAGGACAGAGGCTTGCCTACATGTACCTACTGGATCAAAATAATACTTATGTGTTAAGTTCTGAAAACTTGGTGTACATATTTTGTTTATTATGTTATGGTAAATAAATATTTTTATTATGTTATGTTATGTAACACTAAGTTCTATTTGCTGTCAAAAAAATATTGTGGTATTTTAGCTAAGTGGAAGTAAGTGGATTCATTTCAGTTAAGGTTGGCACGAAACCCTCAGTGCGCGAGTCCGACTTGCACTTGGCCGGTTTTTGGATTTTGTTTACCGACTGAATTAATGCTACAGATTTTTTACGAATAGTTTGGTACATATGTTAAAGTAGAAAGTCGGGCCCAAAAGATGAGGATACAATGTTCTGACCCCATATGGGCCGTTATTGAATGATATTAATTATTGACGTTCATAAGTGGCATTTTGTGTCCTAAATTGAATAAATGATTTTTGACTTTTGACTAAATATTAATTGAAGGTCATCCGTCCTTCAGAGGTTAAAAACAAATCATTAGGAAGATCCAACGAGAGTGTTGTATGATTATTATCCCTATTTGCACTGTGGGAGTTACAATAGACCCCTTACACGCTGTGACTTTTAGCATCGATGCAGTTGCCAAAATACAGAACATAATTTGTCGATTTCCAGCTTCTGCATCGCGAGTGCATCGATGCTAAAAGTAGTGCAGTGTGTAAATGTTGACATTTTGCGACTGCATTGATGCTGCATCGAGAATGCATTCATTCTAAAAGTCGCAGTGTGTAAATGGTCATAGACTGCTCACCGTGACTTCATTACGATAACCAGAGCTATTTTCATGCAATGCATTGTATTAAAACAGTTGTATTGTTGTCGTTTTGATAATTTGTAAACCATAATATAGCACCATTGTAAATATTGTAATAAATGTCCGCAATACAAGTACTTAGCAACAATTGTTTGTTGGGGAATAAAATATATACCAAGGTACCCATTTGTTTTGATGCTGCGTTATCATGCATGTGATTTGACCTGTGTTGGTTTCTGAACCTAGTTTGTTAATTTATTGCCATATTGATTCTAATTATTGCCTTATTTAGTAAAGAGATACAAGTATATGACTCACATAAAAACTCTTGTAAATACGTGGTCCGGCATTAAATTTTTATAGGATACAGAACCATGATATTTTTGTTCCCTATTTCCGAAGATATCTGTTTTCAAATAACTATTAAAAATCATTATAGATTTTTTTTGAAGTAAAAATCTGTAAATATTAATTTATTGTGCTTTATCTGTTGCAATCGTTGACTGGCTTTCAGGGGAAAATGTGCTTGTGTGTTCTCAATTGGCGGACTTGACGCCTTAATACATTCTCTACCAGTTGACCGCTCGGGAATGCAAAGAGTTCAATAGAGAGTGTTGGAATATCTTTAAAAAAAAGTATTACTGAGAGCGGGTACAAAAAAATACATTTAATATCTGTTGTGCGCATTGTTATCTTTGTAGAGTAATCAATTGGAGATTATTGAAATTTGATTTATTAATATAAGTATTTTTTACTTTTATTTATAAATAGTATTCTTCGTACTTATTAAATTTGTTTTGTTGTAGAAACAATGAGATAAGGTATTCCGAGAAAACAATCGATAAGCAAATTACTCATACATGCGAAAAACAATGCACGGCATTTAATAATACACATAACTTCTATTTATAACCTAGTAAGTAATTATAATGAACCAGATATACGGTTGTGGTCTCTCGCGCCTTTACCATTCTGAACAAAAATCGCTTGCACGTAGTAGTTTAGTTGTAGTAGTATTTTACCAAATAAAACTATTAATTACTTAATTTTGAGGGATGGATTACTTAAAAATAGTATTTAAGCTGCTATTTGATAAGAATAACATGAGACATACTGCAGTAAATGTCGATGTTGTTAAAAATTAACAAAGAATAAATGCTTAGAGGTTTTATTTTTGTTACTACTTAACCCCATGGACGTTACAACTTGCCCCAAGTAAATTGGAAAATTGTAACACCACACTTTTCCTTGAAATAATTAATCGAAGGACAAGGCCATATTCATTGACCATGCTTTTAAATACTACATATTGCTTTAAGCACTTCTAACCTTTTTCAAAGGGTAAGAGGACCTAATAAAAGTTAAAATAAAAAAAACGGTTTACGAGTTACCAAATTACTGACTTGAAAATGGAGGAGTTTAAAAGAAAAGTCAATCATCGCGAATTATACAAAGATTTTTTAATGATTTATTTTTCCTTACCATGTCAAAATCTGATGATGGGAACCTAAGAAAATCGAGGAAAACTCTGGAACTTTGTACACATCCCGTGTTCTTGCGACTTTGGCGTTTGATTTTATTTCGTTTCTATTTATCGAAGCATTTTTTATATTTTATAAGATTTGATAATAAACGAGTTATCTGACACAAAAATATTTATTTTCATAAAGTCTTAGATATAAGCGTTTAACTAAAAAACTCTTCAGCGATTTGTTTGGGTAATTGCGCTTACCTTATGAACTAATAATAATGACTTGATTTTAAAAAAAAATATTATATTAGATAGCTTGTTTATTGAGAGATACCATAAGCTGTAAACCATTAAGGAAAAGAGTTTAGAAACAAAGAACAAAAAAAAAAAACTGCGAAAGAGACGACGGAATAAGTATAAAATTCAAGATTGTTCCTCAATTATCCTAAGTTTTAATGTGATATCGTTGTAATTTTATAATATTTAAGTATGTTGATCTAGTAAGGCTTCCAAAAACGTGT